>CAUYQU010047270.1:0-18710 GCA_963574635.1 Cheracebus regulus | reverse complement strand
CAAATCCACAAAACATACATTTTTCTCAGTATCACATTACACCTATTTTAAAAGCGACCACATAATTGGAAGTAAATCACTCCTCAGCAATTGCATAGCATTTCACAGGTTTAAATAAAATATTGGTTG
Organism: Cheracebus regulus; assembly: GCA_963574635.1. Lineage (NCBI taxonomy): Eukaryota > Metazoa > Chordata > Mammalia > Primates > Pitheciidae > Cheracebus > Cheracebus regulus. The sequence continues at coordinate 18,581 of CAUYQU010047270.1, read as the reverse complement.
GCTGCTTATTTGTTATTTTCATCCCCTATTCCTTCCTGTCTCCATAGTTAAGCACAATTATTGGCATAAAAGAGGTTTTTAATATCCATTTTTAAACTGCATTGTAGCCTGGGCAATAAAACAAGAATCCCATTCTCTCTCCCTCTTTCTCTTCCTCTTTCTTTCTATCTTTCATTCTTTTTTTTCTTTCTTTTGCTGTTTCTTTCTTTCTCCTTTTCTTTTTCTAAAAAAAAAAGGAAAAAAAAAGCAACATGGAAGACATGAATTTCATCTGTGGGGGCAATTTTGCTCCATTTCCCTTTCTCCTGATTAGTGAAGTGAGGGGAGAAGAGAGGAAGATTGGCTCAATTGTCAAGGAAATGAAGTAGTTTGGTTCAGCTCCCAGTAACTCAGGCCCTAATGAGGTAGGGTCTTAATGAACCAGATCTTCCTTCTTGTCCTCTTCTTAAAGGGCTCTTCATAGGCTCATTGTCAGTTTCTGTCTCCAATGCTCATGTACTTGTCTTCTTTCCCCTCATTACTAACCCGCAGGAAGGTACACTTGGGCATAAACGTCAGCGAATGACTCACACAGAGGATTTGAGACGTGATATACATGCATAGTTGCATTGTGACTTGATTTATTATCAGCAGATTTAGATATGCTGGCCCTGAAACATCCCAAATCTATAGAGTGAAAGAGAGCTTGGTAGAGCTCATACATTTACACCCTTCCTCTGGACACACACACACACACACACACACACACACACACACACACTTCTTTATGGCCATAGCCCTCTACACATCTGTGCCACAAACAGCAGTGACAAACTAAATCTTCCCACCTATCACCTACTCCTGTGAGAGGTGTTACTTGTCCAAGCACTCATGTTTGTGAGGAGCCTGCATTTCCAAATATGCCATGCCCTTCCTCTCCCTCCTCCTTCTCCATCCCTACAGATCCGAACACATACACAGGTATTCACAATGCACAGGCCTAAGCATCAGAGTCAGGAACTCTTTGCCTCACAAGTACTGTACAGATCTGCAAAATCCCACACTGACTGCACTCACTTTGCTGTTGCTGCTGAATCAGTGAAATGTAACTTGCCCTAACATGTTTTTAATTTTTGTAGACATCTGAACTGACAAAGAAAAAACTCAGGTGGACCCCCTTGATAAGATTTTTCTCAGCATTTGGGAATGCAGCTCCCTTGGCTAAGCTAGCCAACTATATAGTTACAGGAGAGGCTGGGGTGTCTGCCACCCATGCTTTTTAAAGACGATTCTCCAACACAAAATTAGCTAATTGTGGTTAAGTGATTCCCATTTGGCCAATTGCTTTTAAAGAGTCTGTTAAAACCCCTCACTTAGTCCAGCCCACACTAAGTTAGGAATTTCAAAATAGCACTATGGTGGTTGGGGCAGTTGCTGGGGAGCAGCTATGGCTGCTAGGATGGAGACAGCCTGGTGTGATGGCTTAAGTGGGCCAATGGGAACTCCTAAGGGGCATTTTAAGGGGTTTTCCCAAGCTGACAGAGAGGAACAGCTCACCTGATGTTTACAGCCACTTGGTTTGAACACAAGCTGAGAACTGAGAAATACTGGACTCAGCGACCAATGGAGGTTGAGAAGTCCTAGAACCAACTGTGCCATCTTAGGCCATGGTTGTTAGACTTGTAGTGCAGAGAAAACATCAAAACAAGCCAAGAAGTGATCCTCAGATTCACAGCTCTCTCTTGGAGTTACAAAGCTCACCTAGGTCTTTCCTCTCCATCCTCACAAAGGCTGAGCCATGGATTTGTTTTGCTGTGAATAAGCAGAAATTCAGTGAAGCTGCTGGCTAGAATCAGACTGTGTTTTATTCTATTCAAATATTAAAAAATCACCCCAAAACTTAGTGGTTTCAAACAGCACACACTTGTTATCTCACAGTTTTTGTGGGTCAGAAATCCAGACAGCTTAGCTGAACCCTCTGCTGTAGGGTCTCTCACGAGGCTGCAATAAAGACGTTAGTTAGGGCTGAAATCACTTCTATAAGGTCCTTTTAACTGACTGCACCATGGGCTGTACCATGGTCAGGCCATGGTGATTCCTGTGACCCACATGTACACCTCCAAAAGGCCTCCTGGAGCCAGAAATTCTGAAGTAACAGGAAAATCACAGAAGAAGCATGGCTAGCTACTGTGGTGCCTAATTAACCAACCTTGTAACATTCTGCCATTGTTCCTGTCTTAACTGATAACCCAACATTGTGACACTGGACCTTGTGACATTCCCCCCAGCAACACCCCCCTTACGTTGCAAAAATCGCCCTGAACTAAAACTTTTGTAACTTTCCACTGCCTACCCCAAACCTATAAAATCAACTCCTACCCCACTGCCTTTTGTTGACTCTCTTTTTCGACTCAGCCTGCCTGCACCTGGGTGAATAAAGAGACTCGTTGCTCACACAAAGCCTGTTTAGGTGTTCTCTTCATTCAGAGCACACCTAACAACCTCAGCACTCAAATGGGGAAGAGTGCTTTTAAGCTCACTCATGGATGCTGGGAAGATTCAATTCCATGTGCGTTGTTGGACTGAGGGCCTCAACTCTTCACTGGCTGTTGGCGAGAGTCCACCCTTGGTTCCTCACCACATGGCCTCTCCAGTGTGCCAGTTTACTTCACCAATATGTTCAAGCCAAAAAGGCAATGGAGAGAGAGTGCCAACAAAGTGGATATAACAGTCTTTTGTTAACTAATCACTGAAGTGACATCCTGTTACTTTTGCCATTATCTGTTCCCTAGAAGCAAGTCAATATTTCCAGTCCACACTCCATGGCTGTGAATACTAGAGGAGGGAGCACTGGGAACCATGTCAGAAGCTATCAAACATAAATGGTATAATGGAACGAGCACTGGACTGGGAGTCAGGAATTTTTGCTAAATTTGGTTCTGCCATTAGCTAGCTGTGGAAACTGGAGCAATTTTCCTAACTTTCTTTTTCCTCAATTTTCCTTACTGTAGGATACTTGCTATAGGGTAGAAACAAAATAAACAGTATAAAGATATTCTGAGGAACTTTTGGTAAATATTATGTCGTTTTTTGGTCCCTCTCCCTGCATCCATTCCAGACAGTGGAGTTTAATGTCCCAGTTAGAGGCTCTGGAGCTGAATGCATGGGTTCAATCTGCATTCTGACATTAGCTATGACTGTGGTTTAGTTACTTAATCACTGTACGGATTCATTTGTCCATCTATAAAATGAGAATAATACATACATAATTATGAGGAATAAATAAAATAATGTTTACAAAACATTTAGCAAAGTAACTAGCACACAAGAGCTCAATAAACTTGATTTATTACTTTTGTTTTTATTATTATTGTTTTGCAATTATGTGAGGGGGCATTATCTCATAGACTTTAAAAAAAGAATTCCACTCATCCTTCAGGTCATTCCTGTGCCATCATTCCAGCAAAGCTGGGTACTCTCAATTTCAGTTTCAAACTCTTATCTCCCCTCTCCCTGTCATACACAGGTTTATGTGTGCACAATTCTACTATCAATTTCTCCTTCTTTATTTTATTTCTGCATTTTGTTCTCCATGAGGATGGCAGCTAGACAATGAAATTGAAGGATGACTTATTTTCTGGGAGATAGTCACAGTAACCTGCTTGGAGAGTTAAGCTATGCCCAAAAGGAGAGATGCTCCCTTGGGAGGGGAGGTGAAGTTGAGGAAAGAGAGAGGGGAAAAAAAACAATGAGAGATAGAGAGACAGAAAAACGGAAAAGAAAAAATCCCAGAGGAGATTTTTAAAAAGATGAGCCTGAGAGCAAATGGAGGTCACCTTCAGTAAGCAACACTATGGCCGAATGCTTCAATGACCACATTGTCATTGCTTCTTCACTCCTCCCCTTCCGACAATGTATAAAATCCAGCTTTTACATAAGCTTCTTTGGCTGCTGTTTTAGACAACCTCTTTATTACACAGTGATGCTTCTGTTTCAGTCCTCCAGTAATTCCCCAGGTCTGGATGAGTATATTACAAAAGGGCCAAGGGATGGGCTTGCTGTCACTGGTTATTTGGTCTTTTCCCCATGACAACCTCTACATCCTGTCTGAGGTGCGGCACCCCCTTGAAATTGACCTTGACAGATTTGTTAGGACTTGTAATGTAATGGAAAGACCTCCAGACTGACAGAGAAGAGACCTAAATTCTGATTTCACCTCTGCTGCTAACTATGTGACCTTAGGCAAGTCTACTCTTCTCTGGGCTCTCACTTACTCATCTTTTAATATAAATGGTGGCTGGGTGCAGTGACTCATGCCTGTAATCCCAGCACTTTTGGAGGCTAGAGTGAGTAGATTTCTTGAGCTCAGGAGTTCAAGACCAGCCTGGGGTACAGGGTGAAACCCCATCTCTACAAAAAATACAAAAATTAACCAGGCATGGTGGTATCCACTAGTTGTCTCAGCTACTTGGGGGGCTGAGGTGGAAGGATCACAGGAACCGAGGAAGTCAAGGCTACAGTGAGCTGAGATTGCACCACTGCACTCCAGCCTTGGTGAAAGAGGGAGACACTGTCTCAAAAAAAAAAAAAAAGAAAAAAAGAACAGAAATGATAATATCTGCCCTGCCAACCTGAAACACAAACAGTGCTGTGCTAATGTATGAACTTGTGTTCAAAAAAAGTGAAGGATTCTGCCTCTTGTTTCAACTTCTGCACTGTGCAGGGACTTACCCAAATCTCTAAGCCTCAGTTTGTTCACTATTAAATAGCCATTGCAATGCCCAGAGGGAATTGTGAGCAGTTGGCTGGAATTTTCCAAACCACCTGTTGTTCTTTACTGTGGGTAGCTGACGCCATGCTGGGGACTGAATGGTGCCTGGCATGAAAACAGGGTGGAAGTGGTGTGATGTGCCAGCAGGCAGAGGCTGTGGTCACGGCTGTGAAACATTATTAGCTGGATGTTTCCAGGCTTTCCTAGAGAGAGAAAGAGAATAGAAAGAAAATTCTTTCAAAACAGAATTTTAAGTGCTGGGCAACTACAAGATACTATGTTTTAGTCCCTCTCACTTATTATTCTTAACTTTGTGTTGGCACCATGTTAAGTTTTGTACATACCCTATGTCATTCCATCTTTGCTTCAATCCTTGAGGGAAGTATTAAATAGATAAGAAAATTGAAGTTCGGAGAGAAAGTTTAAGTAGGCTTCTCAAGATTAGCCTGTTTGGAATTGGCAAAGCCTTACTGCAAAGTCTAAGATCATCTTGAGAGATGGACAACACTAGCCTCAATTTACAGGTCAGGAGACTGAGACAGAGAGGTAAATAACTTCCAGGAAGCTAAACAAGCTAAATGGCCAGCCATTGGAAAAGCCTGATGCCAAAGCTCATTCTTGTTTTCCATATAATGTAAAATGTGGACCTTGGCTTCCCAGTATATTGCCAAATCCATGAGTTCATCATTCTCTAGGCAGCCATTTCCTGAACCTGTACTGAGTGCATGGGGCATGCTGAACATAGATCACAGTCCACTTGAGACACTAAGAATTACATAAGGCTAAGCTCAACTGTCCAAAATAGTATGCTGAGTCTATTAAACAGGTAGATAGGCTTGTGGCCCCAACCACAGCTCTTTCTTCACACAAGGCTAAAGAAAACCATTATGTGAAAAATGGTCTAAATGTGTTCTAGGCTTTTTATGCTTTGTATTAGTCCATTCTCATGCTGCTATGAAGAAAAATCTGAGACTGGGTAATTTATAAAGAAAAGAGTTTTAATTGACTCACAGCTCTGCATGGCTGGGAAGGCCTCAAGAAACTTACAATGATGGTGAAAGGCACCTCTTCACAGTGAAGCAGGAGAGAGAGTAAGAGTCTGGTAAAGGGAGAAGCCCCTTATAAATCCATCAGATCTTGTGAGAACTCACTCTCACGAGAACAGCATGGGGGCAACTGCCCCCTATGATTCAATTATCTCTACCTGGCTCTGCCCTTCACATGTGGGGATTATTACAAGGTGAGATTTGGGTAGGCACACAGAGCCAAACCATATCAGCTTATTACCAACTTCTTTACAGAAAGCTTGTCCAATTTTTACTAACCATGCATTAGAGTGCCTATTTGAGACTCCTTGCCATCATTTAGTCTTCTAGTTAAAAATTCTTATTTGGTGAGTAGAATTTATATCTGATTGTTGATTGATTTTTATGTGTTTTATTACTAGGTAAAGTTGAACCATTTTTAACATACTCATTAGCCACTCATAAATTCTCCTATAGAAATTGTTTGACTCTTTTGCCCATTTAACCATTAGAGTCTTTGGTGCTTTTTTTTTTTTTCTTGTTGAGGCATAGTCTCGCTCTGTTGCCCAGGCTGGAGTGCAATGACATGATCTCTGCTTACTGCAACCTCCACCTCCCAGGTTCAAGTGTTTTTCCTGTCTCAGCCTCCCAAGTAGCTGGGATTACAGGTGTGCACCAACACTCCTGGCTATCTTTTGTATTTTTAATAGAGACAGGGTTTGACCCTGTTAGCCAAGCTGATTTTGAACTCCTGACCTCAAATGATATACTTGCCTTAGCCTCCCAAAGTGCTGGGGTTACAGGTGTGAGGCACTGCACCCAGCCAAGTCTTAAAATTTTACTTAACAGATGTATAAGCTCTGTATATATGAAGGCCATCAACCCTCTCTCATGTTGTAGTGACTATTTTTTAAAGCTTACTGACTCCCTACAAATATTTTGAAGTTGAGAGGATTTCCTTTTGGGATTTGTTTGGGTTGGTGTGAATGGCTTTTTTAATCTTCTCACATCCCTTTCTCTTTCAAAAAGTGGTCTTTCCTTGGTATTGTGGCTTTTACCACTTAAAGAAAAGCAAGTGTTTCAGTTCTGGGCAGAAATGGCATGAATATTGTCTTCCACTTAATTATAGACACTCAGCATAACCCTGGCAAGAAACTAAATCGAATCTGTCAAGTGGCAGACAGTAAAGCCATACTGTATTCCTAATATAGTGCCTAGTACATAGTACATGCTGATGAAATATTTTTTGTAAAATTAAAGCATGCATGAATCTCTCCCCAAGAACCATGTATTATCAGGTATAGCCTCATGTCCCATCACTTCAGTTATGAGGCAAACAATCTTCTTTTTTCTCTTGAACTCTTCATTTTTAATATTTTTAAAAAACTGATTATATCAGGAACAGGATATCTGTAGCCATTCATAGACCTTTAACACTAATACTTTCCCTTTCAACAAGGGGCTCATAAGATGTCCAAGGTTTCTTGTGAATATTATGGAGAGGCTTGCAACATAGTGATTACAATCCCAGGTTTAGTGATTAAAACATGTGAGTTCAAATCCAATTCTGCAATTACTAGCTGTTTGGCTGTTGGCTAATTATATGACCTCCCTATACTTCAACTTATGAAGATGATAGTACCCCCAAACTCACAGAGTAGGGGTGATTCTGAGGGTTAAGTGAAGTAATGTATGCAAAGCATCAGGCACAGAATAAATAAGCACTCATTTAATGGTAGCTACAATTATTATCAACAAAAATAATAATGAATTATGTGTTGGGGGCAGGAGGCAAGGACGAGGTTAGTATCAGGGACTATAGCATAAAGAGCATTGAATGTGAAGTCCCAGCACATAGATTCAAGTTCAAATTCTATGATCACCCTGTGACTTTGGAGGAGTTCTTTTGCTTTTGTGGACCTGGTACTTTGACAGTAAGTGCCCGACCATCCTCTGCTTACCTGGGCTGGGATACCAGCCTCAACATTCTTACAGAAGCAATGGCTTCAGCACTTTAATCTGCCTTGCCATCAAGCATGACAAAATCCTTTCTGAGGTTAAGTATAATATGGTGTATGGGACTCTAGGAAGAGTAAGTACTAAGATCAATGGGTGCAGTTTATAAGGAGGTAGACAGGTTCTGCCCCAGTAAAAGAGCATTTCACAGAGCAGTGGTTAAATGCATAGTGTCAGAAGCCACATTGCCCAGGTCAGACTCCTGACTCTATCATTTACTAGCTGTGTTGACCTCAGGCAAGTATTTTAGCCTCTCTGACACTTAGCTTTCTTACTGGTGACACAAGGATAATAATAGTACCTACATCATAGGATTGTTATGAAGATTAAATCTTTAATACGTATAATTTGCTTAGATCAGTATCTGACATATGTAAAGCACAATATAAGAGTTTTAAATAACTAAATAGATAAAATTAAGAGCTCATTAAGAACTGGAGGAAGTTCTTTGATGGATAGTGAGTTTCCTTTCACTTTCAGGACATCAGCAGAGGCTGCTGATATTAAATATATTCAAGCATCAAGAGAGGATTGGAAAAGATAAACTTGTTCATCACTTCCTCATCAAAAGTTCTATGACTTGCTTTCCAAGGTCACTCTTGCTGGGCAGTAGCAAGGCAGACTTACACCCAACTTAAGCCATAACTTTTCAGTAGAGGTTTATCCTCTTCTGCCATTCTCACCCTCATTTACACTTACGTTTTCTTGGACGATGTTTTAAAATTGATCAATGCAATTCAGAGGTATGAAGGGCAGCTTAAACCTGCCACTCTTCCCTTGCTCACAAATCAGCTATTACTTTGAAAGCCAGTTTTACTTTATGCCTTTTTGTCAGATCTTAGCCAAATTTGATTGACAAGAGGCTTTTGGTGAAACTGTTTCATTCATGTGCTAGATGTCACTTGCTGATTTACCATCTCCTCATTTGTGAGGTCCCTGTTGCTATTAAATGAGAGGAATTATGTCATAAAACTAATGCCATCAGCTTGTCAGTATTATATCTGACCTGGTTGTACCTGCACCTGCCATTTGATTTTAGCCTCTTATTTGGGCAGAGAATAGCATCCATTCATCCACCCTCCACCACCTGTCAGTCTTACTAAAGACCAGAAGAAGTCTGCCTCCAGGTGAGGTTTCTCACTGATGGACTGATAGAGTGCTGGAGTTACTCTAAGCTCAGCAGACCGGGCTAATGCTTTAATAGACCATGTAGACAAAGGACAGTGAAAGAACTAGGGCAGAAATGATTTTTTACTTGGAGAATCAGACTAGACTGCAGCCCACACAGATGCAGCCTACTGAATGATTGGAGGAGTTTCAGTATTTCCAGCCCCGCCCTAGGCTGGAATCTAAACCAGAAAGGCAAGGCAAGGTATGAGCCCATACGTGAAGGAATCTCCCTGGAGCAGAGGCCCAAGCTCAGAAGGGGTCCTGTGAGGCACATAATTCCTAGGGTCTTGGCTGAGGCAAGCCTGCCAACCCTGAGAATCCAAGGGATGTCCTGCATGTTAGAGAAGGGCTAAGGCCCCGAAATATTTTAACCATGCCAGGAAAAGTAGATGTAGAAAAAAGAAAAGTCTCCAAGACACCATCAGAGAAGTGGAAGGTGGAGGTTTTCCTGAACTAGAAGATTCAACCTAGTTCCAGAGAGAATGCCGCTCAGCAACTGCAAGTATGGCCTTGGAATCGGAGAGACCTGGGTTCATGTACTGGCTCAGCCAAGTTCCACCAGATGAGTTACTTCATCTTACCAAGCTTTGATTTCCCCCTCTCTAAATTAGAAATGTGAATAAAAGCCCCCGATTCATTGGGTTGTTGTGACAATTACGTTATACAGAATGTAGTAAAGCACTTAGCACTCTTAGCAAAAACTAAGTGCCCAGTAAATATTAACTATTTTAATCATCATCATCATAATAGATCAATTACTGGAAAAAGAAAAATATAACTTAGAAAAATATATATACATATGTATATACATTTTATACAATTTTCAATGAATACTGTATTTCCCAATAACACCGTTGTTTTAAAAAGGAAAAGAAAAGCAATATGACAGAGTGGTTAAGAATGTAAGACAAATCATGGTTCACACTCCCAGCTCGACCACCTATTCCCTCTGAGTGTCTAGGTAAATCACTTAGCCTCTTGAGGCCCATAGGACCAACCATGCAGGATGTTGTCAGAATTAAATGGGGAAACCCCCACAAAGTGCTTAGTATAGTGCCCTTCACAGAACAAAGATTTTTTTCTAGTTATTATCATTACAGGCTTTCCTCTGCAACTCTCAGCCCTCTTGTGTTCCATGTGATTCTACGAGTCTTTAGCCCATTATTACAGGCTGTACCAGAGGGAAGTTCAGAGTAACACTGGTGGTTTCCTTGGTGGGGGTAGTTGAGATTGAAACTCTCAGGCTCTAGGGTATAATCCAGTAGTAGTGAAATGGGGTAAAGCATTGTTAGGAACCCAGACTATTAACTAAAGGCACAGTGGCTGTAAAAGGTAATTGTTTTCCAGTGACCTCCAGAGCTGAGTCAGTTCCTCAGTGGACCCTGTATCATGATATAGCTCCTTTCTTCCACCCCCTATCACAGCAGCCAGTTCAACACATACACTCCTGGCTGACGCATTTGCCACTTTCTTCAAATATTTGCTAAAAGATTCCCAAAGCAGGAAGCCTTGCGGCTGCAGAGCATTCTGTGAGAGAAATGAAGCAACGGTTTCTATGGCAACACTTTGGCACTTATTAGTGTTTGCGTAGGCACTGAGGCAAAAGCTGGGGTCCAGACAGGCCCTTGCTGGGAAGGGATGAGGAGAAGAGAAGGCTTGGGATGCAAAATTGCTCTCACTTTCCCCTCTTGGTAGTCCTCCGGGACAATTCTGGGGGAGTGTTTGGGGCACAATTTGGCCACATTCTATTAGAGACAGTTTGAACTCTCCCAGGGTAGAGATGCTTCACTCGGTATCACCTGTCTTTGCCACCAGGTTTAGCTTCCCCAAACACTCCTTCATTGTGCCACCCCTCTGCCCAAAAGCTTTGCTGCTTTTCCCCAGTATCTATAGATCAAGTCTAAATCATGGCATTTGAGGCCAGCCACAGGCCTTTCAGAAGCTGTAGCTGCCTCCCTCACTCTACCCCGGAGCCTTCTACTTCAGCAAGATGGTTCACCCTCATCCTACTTCCACTCCCTATTACACTGCAGGTGTTTCTACTTCCCCCATCTCTTCCATAACATTCTCCTTGCTTGAAGTTCCTGATACCATCGCCCATGTATCCAGGACTTGCCTTTCCTTCAAGACCTGTCTCAAGTCTCAGTTTCTTCAATAAACTTTTTTGGACCACCCCAACTCAGTGGAATTCTATTCTCTGAATTAAGATTGCATTACTACTCAGACCTGTCATGCATTTGGCACTTAAACACACACTAACACACACTGCCTTTTCAGTTGTTTTACTACTGCATATATGTGTTTTTGTGTTTGACTTTATTACTGCATATATATTTCTTGATTACTTTGTATATATTTGTCTCTATCCAACAAATAGATTTCTCTGTCTAGACAGTAAGTTTCTCCCCAAAAGGAAGCTTTTTAAAAAGTAATTAATTAATTATTTAATTTTTTACTTATTTATTTTTTCCTTGAATTTTAGGTTTTGGGGTACAGGTGAGGAACATGCAAGATTGTTGCATAGGTACACACATGGCAGTGTGATTTGCTGCCTTCCTCCCTATCACCTATATCTGGCATTTCTCCCCATGCTATCTCTCCCCAATGCAATCATTTTTAATGTATCTTTTTTACTTTACATGTGCAAATTAACTTTTCTGATAATGAGCTGTAGAAATGACCCCTGTAAATATAGTCTCATGTTTTTTAATCTTGAAGAATTTGCACTGTAGTCTGTTGAACTGGGAGCCATGCCGGATATTAGTCTCGCCCCTGCACAAATCAGGTCTGTGGCCTTGAACAAGCAGCTTCGTTTTCTAGGTATAGTTTCTTATGGAAAGGAGAGACTGGGCCAGGATTTCATAAAGTAGGAGCTTCTCATTCCCTCTCTGTCACCTTGAACTCTTGCAAGCGTTCCTTGAATCCTTATGTATATCAAAAATTACTGCTAGATTCGCTTTTTGTTTTGACTTTTGGAAAATTCCAAACATTCACAAAAGTAGAGAAAATAATATATCAAAGCCCATGTATCCAGCTTTAGTAATCAACACAGGGACAGTCTTTTTTTCCTATACTCACCTCCACTGATCTCCAACTCATTGAATTATTTTAAAGTAAATGCTAGATATTATTTCATTTTATCCATAAAACTTTAGTATGCATCTCTAGGAGAGAGGGACTTTTTTCCCCTTCATGTACCCACAATACCACTAAAGCACTAGAAAAGAATATTAATCTCTTAATATAATCTGATATTTAATTAGGATTCACGTTTCTCTGATCTGTAAATATTTGATTGAGGATTCAAATAAGGTCCATATAGCATTTGATAACATACCATATAGATAACACGTTTTAGCAGTTTGTATTTACACACTGTTTCCTTTTTTTGTTGTCATTTATCAAAGAGACGAGGTTGTTTATGCTGTAGGATTTCTTTGTAGTCCTTTTATTCCTTAGGATATATTTTACTGGTGATATATGATGAAGTTACTGGGCTTTAAAGTCACCTGAAGTAATTTTCTTTAGTTTAGCTGATGTCTTGATTTGTAGTTAAGACCATTTGTTTCATTTTGTTTGGGTTTTTAGGACTTGCTTTTCTAAAATACTGATTTAATTTTGCTTTCTAATTACGTGAAACCACTTATGAAGTTCCCATGTCAAAACTACTAAACACCCTGTCCTGAAGAAAGTACAGTTTCCAACATCGTTTACGCTTTTGACTTCCTCCCTTATAGGTAACCATTTTCATTAGTTTTTGATTTATGCTCTATTTTTTTTAAATATCAACAAATACATACCACTTTGGGAGACTAAAGCAGTGGGATCAACTTGAGCCTGGGAATTAGAGATCAGCCTGCACAACCTAGTGAGACCTCATCACTACTAAAAACAATATATATGTTTCTTTCTTATTTTAACAGAAGTTAGCATGCCATGCACCTGGTTTTGCACCTTTTATTCACTTTCACACCAAAGCTGCATATACAGATTTTGCTTTTTTTCTGTAAAGATTCTGATGTTAAATTGGATGGCTTCATACCACCCCCCACAAAAGTATTGAGAATCAGTTATCCAAATTCACTTCAGCTCTTAAAACTTCCATTTTTCAGTTTATAGAATTTTACTTAACATAAAATCAGAATACCAGGTTGTAGAGGATCCAAAATACACTCTAAAAGAAATAATACATCTGTTTAATGTTCAGGTAACTAAAAAATATAAGCTAGGGAGTAAAAGTAAGGTTTGCAAATACTAGTTATGTACAAAGAAATCTCTTTGGAACAGTCAGTCTGGGTGTATACTACGTTATTGAATTTGTCTGAAAGTTACCTTCCTTTTCTTGCACACATTTAGCCACTATTGCATTATGCTTGGGTAGGAAGATTGTGGTAACATGATTTTATGAGGTATATTTAATTTTTAGCTACCAAAGACTATAAATTAGTAGGAATCAAGAACAAGTTTTCTTTCCATTTATTCTCAAATTGAGCTGCCTTTTCACAGAATCATGGATTCTTAGAGCTGAAAAATGTTTGATTAACCCTTCCCTTTCCGTGTCATTTTCCAGGTGAAAAAGCTGGGGCCGGGAGTGGGGCCATGACTGAGTTTGTAACTGCAGAGTTGAAATTGCAACTTAAGTGTGCTGGCCCTGAATTTCCACCATCCCCAGCTGCTGCTGCCTCCTTTCTTGTTCCCCATTAGTGCCTGCCTTTTTATTTTGTCTTTTTAAAATCACAGCTTGGTAGATGACTTTCTGTGTCAGTAAGCACCCTTCCATCATTAGAGGTTCTTGAGCTGTTGACTGACCCTCCTGGTGTTTGAGGGATAGTGTTGCCCACATATGGATCCTCCTCAGTGGTCGGCTGTGTGCAAGTGACACAGCCAGCCTGAAGGACCTGCTGAAGTGTGTGCAGATGAGTTCTGCAGCACCTTTTTCGCCAAGCTTCTGGTGCCAAGCATGGTTTCTGTGATGCTAGGGCCACATTGCCTTCAGACAACACTGTAGCAGTGTTGTGAGGAGAGGCGTGTAAGCCCTGCTGGCCCACCCACCTGCCCAGCCAGCCATTCCGTGTTAGCACTTTGAAGGCCTTCCTTTACAGAAAAGGTCTTGACATTTTTCTCTGCTTCCTCACATTGACTATTTAGTTCCTTGTTCTAAAAGTTAGTAATGCTTAGAAAGGGAATAAAAAGGATCCATCTCTTGCTATACTGCAGTAAAGAGGTGATGCAGCCCAAGGTCAAGGGACTGAGGAAGAATTCCATTTGAACATCATCAGCAGTGAAGTTTGTTCCCAAAGCTGCAGTAGGCTTTCTTGTTAGACAAGTGTAGTGAAATACTAAATTCATATTCTGCTTTCTTGGGTTGGACATAGAGGAGTTTGGTTTTTGATTCTCCCAAAACAGACAGTGAAAAATATTTTAGGGAAGGTTATTTTTTTTAATTGCAAAATAGAAATATTAGCCAGTACCCTTTACTGTGGACCATGGACTATGCTTTTGTCTAAAAAGCCATGTGCTGATTTTCCAGTGGAAGGGGAAGAGTTTTCATAGCCATGTCTCGGCCCAAGTCCTAGTTCTGTCACTTCTGAGTTATGCGTTTCTTGGCAGACCTTTTTTTTTTTTAATAGATTTTATTTTTTAGAGCAGTTTTAGGTTAACAGCAAAATTAAGCAGAAGGTAAAGAGATTTTCCATATACCCTCTGCCCCCACATACACACAACGTCCCTTACTGTCAATATTTGTCACTAGAGTGGTCCATTTGTTACAAACCTCAATACATCACTATCACCCAAAGCCTTGGCAGACTTTGAAGCTGAATTTTCCAACTTTAAAATGGAAATGACATGTCACAGCATTTTCTATTTTGATGATGATGATTATTTTTTGAGACAGAGTTTCGCTCTTGTTGCCCAAGCTGGAGTGCAGTGGCGCAGTCTCAGCTCACTGCAACTTCCGCCTCCCGGGTTCAGGCTATTCTCCTGCCTCAGCCTCCTGAGTAATTGGGATTACAGGCCTGTGCCACCACGCCCGGCTAATTTTTTGTATTTTTAGTAGAGACTGGGATTCACCATGTCAGCCGGGCTGGTCTTGAACTCCTGACCTCAGGTGATGCACCCACTTCAGCCTCCTAGTGCAGGATTACTGGTGTGAGCCACCGCGCCGGCCTCGGTACATACTTAAAAAACAAGTTTTTCCCATTGTCAAGCTGGAGGAAGCAATCCCACTAGAGCAGGTGATGTTAAAAGAGCAACCTGCTGGTTTTGCAGTCATGCTGTAGCTTCTGCAGTAGATTGACACCAAGATTAACTGACAGTCACAGCAATGGGTTTACCTACCGGTTTTCTATTAATGTATTCTTTTTTTACATTTCTTTAGAGATAGGGTCTGACTGTTTCCCAGGCTGGTCTCAAACTGCTTGCTTCAATTGATCCTTCTGCCTCAGTCTCCTGAGTACCTGGGATTATAGGTGTACGCCACTATTCCTGGCTTTATTAAGGTCTTTTTAAGCTTTCATAAGCTTACTAATAAACTTAAGGTATGTAACTTAAGTCTTAGTCTTAAATTTAGTGTTAAAGTCTTAAATGTATGTCTTAGTCTTAAACTTAAAGCTGGGCTGGGCGCAGTAGCTCACACCTGTAATCCCACCACTTTGGGAGGCTGAGGCAGGCGGATCACCTGAGGTCAGGGATTCAAGACTAGCCTGACCAACATGGCGAAACCCCATCTCTACTAAAAATACAAAAAAAATTAGCCAGGCATGGTGGTGGGCACCTGTAATCCCAACTACTCGAGAGGCTGAGGCAGGAGAATGTCTTGAACCCGGGAGACAGAGGTTTCAGTGAGCCAAGGTTGCACCATTGCACTCCAGCCTGGGCGACACAGCAAGACTCCGTCTCAAAAAAAAAAAAAAAAAAAGCTGAGTAATTATTAAATGGATAGTTTATATGCCACGTTACTATTATGTGACAGCAAATAGATTTTTCTTTGGAATATCAGCAACAGAGTACCACAAGGTCATTTTCTCTCAGTGAATCTGCCTTCTTAAGATAAGTCTCATGAACAAGAGTGTCTTGTGGCCCTACATTTTAGCTGCAGCCACGTTGATGTCTGTCTGGGCTAGATGAAAATTAGGATGTAAGTTGTTGCTTGGAAAGTGTGCAAACGTGTAAAGATTTTCTCTATGAGCCACATTTTCAAACGAGAGTCTTATATTCCTTGAGCTAAGAAAAGTGTTTTTTATTTGTCTAATATGTCATGTTCTCATGAACAAGGAAGCAATGTTAAAAGCTTCTTGTTTTAAACATATTTTATTATAAAATAAGCACAAATAAAAACAATCAAATGTATGCCTTAATGGATTATAAAATGAACACTGTCCAGGTCCAGAAACAAAACTCTGCCACGCCGACCTAAGAACTCCTTCCCTGTGTGCTATCCCAGTGACAGTCCCTCTCTCCTGTCAAGAAGGGACTATTGTCCTGACTTTTCCAGTAATAACGTCCTTGTGTTTTCTTTTTACAGTTTTATCACTGGAATGTGCACCTCTAGGCATTACAGGTTAGCCTTGTATATATTTCTTTTAGAAGTAGATATTTAGACATGACTTTCTTATAATGAGTAGAAGAGAAAGAACCTGAAGAAAATTTTAAGCCCATACTTAAGAAAACATAGATGAGAATTGTATAGTACAATAAATTAGAGAAATGACTTCTAAAAATATATTTCAGTTGTAAAAATGTATACAGATTTGTAGCATTACTTAAGGAAAGAATGGCTTTGGGAACCAAAGTAAAACATCCTATACCTTGTTTCAGAAGAACCCACTTTTGGTGGTTCTATGTTTGGTAAATGTGAGCTGACCAAGAACATATAGATCATTTATTTTTATTTTCATCTATTTTCACATTGGAGGTACCTGCAAAGTAGAAGTCTTCTTCATTTGCATTCTCTTACTTTTGCATTAACTACTCAATAAATTTGTTTGTGAAAAGACAAATATATATTCTCACTCATGTGTAGGAGCTGTAAAAAATTGATCTTATGGAAGTGGAGAGTTGAATGATGGTTACCAGAGGTTGGAAAGGGCAGTAGGGGGTGGGGGATTAAGAAAGATTGATTAATGGCTATAAAAATGCAGTAAGAAGAAATAAGACCTATTGTTTGGTAGCCAATAGGGCAACTGTAGTTAATAACTTACTATATATTTCAAAATAACTAGAGGAGTGGATTTGGAATGTTCCCAACACAAAGAAACAATAAATGTTTGAGATGGAGGATATCCCAAATACCCTCATTTGACCATTACACATTGTTTGCTTGTGTAAGGATACAAAACTTGAGTTAGATGGCAGTTAAGTTCAGAAGATCTGTTATATAGCATGGCAACTCTAGTTAGTAACAATGTATTATATTTCTGAAAATTGCTAAGAGGGTGGATTTTAAGTGTTCTCATCACAAAAAAGTTTAGTTTGTGAGGTGATGCATATCATTATTGCCTCAATTTGGCCATCCCATAGTGTAGACATATTTCAAGGCATCATTTTGTACACTTATAAATGTATACAGTTTTTGTCAATAAAAAATTTAAAAATCACATATCCCATAAATATGTACAATTATGCACTCAAAAAATTAAGTAAAAGTTTGTAGAATTGAAATAGAAAGGCTTATTTGTAATTCTCAGCACTTCATATATCTCATGTTTAATATTAGTTTTGCAAAAACAGTAATTTTTTTTAAAGTATCGTTCTGTTTGTGGTGTTTGTCTTTTGCTGTTGTCGTCTTTAGAATACATTGCATGATGTACCAGTTCGTTGTTTTTTTCACATGTAATTTTTTTTAAAATATATTTTATTGCACTTTAGGTTCTGGGGTGCATGTGTAGAACATGCAGGATTGTTGCATAGATACATACATGGCAATGTGGTTTGCCACCTCCATCCCTGTCACCTGTATCTGGCATTTCTCCCCATATTATCACTTCCCAAATCCCTACCCCCTGCTGTCCCTCCCCTAGTTCCCCCCAACGGACTCCAGTGTGTGATGCTCGCCTCCCTGTGTCCGTGTGTTCTCATTGTTCAACACCCACCTATGAGTGAGAACATGTGGTGTTAGATTTTCTGTTCTTGTGTCAGTCTGCTGAGAATGATGGTTTCCAGGTTCATCCATGTCCCTACGAAGGACACGAACTCATCGTTTTTGATGGCTGCATAATATACCATGGTGTATATGTGCCACATTTTCCCTGTGCAGCCTATCATCAATAGGCATTTGGGTTGGTTCCAGGTCTTTGCTATTGGAAACAGTGCTGAAATGAACATTATGTGTGCATGTGTCTTTATAATAGAACGATTTATAATCCTTCGGATATATACCCAGTAATGGGATCACTGGGTCAAGTGGAATTTCTATTTCTAGGTCCTTGAGGAATCGCCACACTGTCTTCCACAATGGTTGAACTAATTTACACTCCCAACAACAGTGTAAAAGTGTTCCTATTTCTCCACATCCTCTCCAGCATCTGTTGTCTCCAGATTTTTTTAATGATCGCCATTCTAACTGGCGTGAGATGGTATCTCAATGTAGTTTTGATTTGCATTTCTCTAATGACCAGTGA
>CAUYQU010047269.1:0-10000 GCA_963574635.1 Cheracebus regulus | reverse complement strand
GAGAGGTTTTGGGGTGAGGTTTTTAATGAGAACTGAGTCTCCGGGGGAAACTGCTGGGGGGTCTTCAGAAGATTGTGTGGGATGAGGAAGAGAGATGTTAGCGTGCTCATGAAGAAGACTTCGGAGAAGGGTGAAGTAAGGGAGGTACCCTTCCAAGGGAGCAGCGTCAGGAGGTGGTGGGGTTGAGAGCAGAAAGGGGCGACCGTACAGCAGCTCAAATGGGCTGAGCTGTGAGGGGCCCCGAGGGCTGGCTCTGAGTCTGGCGAGGGCGATGGGAAGCAGAGTGACCCAGGATTGGCGGAGTTCAAGCATTAGTTTGGTCAAATGTTCTTTGATGAGGCCATTGGCCCTTTCTACCTTACCCGAGGACTGCAGGTGATAGGCCGCGTGTAGTTTCCACTGGATTCCTAGGGAAGTGCAAACATTGTCAGTAACTTTGGAAATAAAGGCTGGGCCATTGTCAGATTGTATGGTGGCTGGCAATCCAAAGCACGGAATGATATCTTGGATAAGATGGGTGGCCACCGTTCCTGCAGACTCTGACGCTGTAGGGTAAGCCTCAATCCAGCCTGAAAAGGTATCAACAATGGTTAACAGATACCGGTACTGTCTATGCTTTGGCATGTGAGTGAAATCAATTTGCCAATCTTGGCCGGGGAGGAACCCACGTAATTGGTGGAGCTGTTTGCGGGGGTGACAGGACCCCTGGGAGTTAGCTTTGGCACAGGTGAAGCATTCTGCATGGACCTTATGGATGGTTTGAGAAAGGCCGTCCGGATGTAGCAGTGGACTAAGGAAGCAGAGTAGGGCCTCAGTGGTGAGGGTGGCCGCTGCAGCTAAGGCACGGAGACAAGGCTGTCACCCCCTTTCGGTGGGATCTAGTTGTTTGGACAGGTAGGCTAGGGGTAGAAGAGTGTCTCCTACTGGTTGTGCTAGGACCCCTACTGCGGTATGGGATTTCTCATCTGTGTACAGATGAAAGGGCAGGTTAGGGTTAGGCAAGGCCAGGCTGGTGGATGTACATAGAACCTTGCTTGGTTCTGGGCCTCAACTTCCCACCACCCCTTAAATTGTAGGAACTGAGCCGGAGTAAGAACAGATTTTGCTAGCGTCTTCCAATCATATGGAACGAACCTATAATCAAAAGCCACCTTTTTCAGTAGCGTTTGTACAAATGGTGAATTTAGGCCATACTGACTGATGGCTTGTTTAAACTCCTTTAACAACTTAGCCGGAAAAGTGACGCTTTCACCCTGTTGCTGAGGTATGGTTACTGGAATCTGCCAGGCCTCCATATCTCCCTGAGCCCTAGCCTGCTGAATAGAGGCTTCTAGAGGACTCCTGGTGGGACCCGGCGGCATAGTACCGACTATCTGGGCTGCACATTTTGGAGCGGTTTCATTTTGCCTGTCTATTAAACCTGCAGGAGGAGGTGGGCATTTGCTGACCTCAGCAGGCGGAGCAGAAGGGCGAGTAAAACTTGTTAGTTTCTGTTTTACTCTCTCCTCGTTCACTCCCTCTTTCCCTAAGTCCTCTGGCTCTGATTCTAAGAATAAACTTTTACATTTCTTATCCTCCGATTCGGCTTCGCCGCCAGTTTGAAATGGCTCAAGCGCGGTTTTAACACGTGCCCAAACAGACCAAACCAGCGCCGGGACCTCAGCTCCCTCTCTGGAGGCCGGTTTTAGACCCCTGCCAATTCTTTCCCATTCTTCCATCGTCCCTTCTGGAAACCACGGACAAAACTGCTCAATTGCATCAAACAGCAACAGCAGATTCTGGGCGCTGACCTCCGCTCCGCACTTTTTAGCAGCGGCCTTAACAAACTCAGGTAAGCGCTGCGCTCTTTCACCCTGGCCCATAGTTGCGCTGCTCTCCGAAGCGCGCGGCCTACCTGCGGGGCGTCTTTGTCTGGGACTCGGGTGTCCTTTGTCGCTGCGTCCTCCTCACCTGTGTTCAAGAAACTTCTCTTCCGGGTCCGCTGGGGAGCGCACGGTCCAGCCCTGCAGGGTCCCGTGAGCGGCTCTCTCCGGCGGCGGCGACGAGAAACCGGAAGTAAAAAAAGACACCGGGGCCGAGAGGAAGAGCGTTGGGACCCGGGGCTCCACCGCCGCCCAAAGCGCGGGTTCCCGCGGCGGCCCGAGCGCCCGGACGCTCCGATTCTTATTGGGCGCAGAGCAGGGCGGGGCGGGAGTCACGGGCGGTCGCTGATAGGTCGAGGAAACCACGTGCCTTGGAGACGGGCAGGCCTCTCAGGCAGCCACGGCGAGGAGAAAGCGTCCTGCGGCGCGCTTTTTCCACCCTTGTCAACAGAGAACAGACAGTAAGATTTACGTCACTTCTCCTAATTCTGTTTCTCAGGAGGAGGAGGAAGCAGGTGCCGAAGCGGAACATGAGCGTAGACGTGGAGCGTGGCCGCTGAAGCGCAGCTCCGCAGAGACAGTGAGCCCCGGTCTGCGGCCTCCCCGACGGCCCTCGGGCCCATCACTGCAGCTTGGGGGGCGGAGTTTTCTTCCAGCGCCTCCGGGGACGGTGGCATCTCGGACACCTCCTTCTCCAGCGGGCTAACGGGCGGTGCCTTCCCAGCGCTGGCGGTGCCGCACGGGGAGGCGCCTCCAGCAGCCCTGACACAGGTGTCACAGGGCTTGAAGCGCCTTGCTGTAGGATCACTTCTTTCCCAGTGTCATCTTAGGGTCACACTCCGCGACCTGAGAATCATCAGCAGAACCAAAAGGTTTTACTCAGTGTATACACCTATGATTATTTACGAATAATTATGTGATTATATCTCTAACTCTTTTCTATTTCATTATTGACATGGGAACAGGCTGAGGCTTCAGCCTCCTGCTTCGGCCCTTGCAGGGTCTCCTACCCACAGCGGAGGGGTTTCAAACGCAGAAATTTCCAGGCTCCACCCCCTCCTTTGCAGACCAGAAGGGTTTCAAATGTAAAGTTCTTTGGTTTTCAATGCCTTTCTATTCTGGATCATATTTTTTTTTATGTCTATGCTCTATATATGAAAATTTCATTATTGATTAATCTCGTTTTTAAAAAATATAGTTGACTTTTTTTTTTTTTTTGGTTTCGAATCAACTGATACGTGTCACCGTCCTTTTTCTTCTAAAGTGTTTAGCTAGAAGTGAGCTCCATTTTCTTGCTTGTAACTGAAATTTCTTTTTACGGCAGGGCAGACCCTCACAAAGGTGCTCAGAAGTAAGACTTTTTTTTCGCAAATTAGAAATGATTTGGGATGTCATGCAATGCCTTTTCACATAAACACTGTATACGTAGTTCATAGTAAGTTCCCTTTGCCCTGTTAATGTGCATACTTAATGTCTAGTGTTACTCAGAGTTTAGTTAAACCTGTCCCTCTCGCTCCACTGATTACAAAGGCACAATTCAAATATATTTCAATTCTGATTTCCAAAGGCAGCAACGGGATGACTTTCATATGCCTTGGCTACTTATTAACCAAGTGCCATGGTGAAATTAAACACTCAGTAATACCTATCCCTAAGGAGTACGGGTACCACAAAGTAGGAGACATGATAGATGGTGCCTATCTACTCTTTTCAGGTAGTGAGGTCCAGTGGTCTACTGCAACAGTTTCCAAGGGAACACAGGAGGACTTAATTTTAAAAAGTGCAGGATCCCAGGTTGCCTAGGTGACCAGTTTCCTATCACCATATAGATTTTATCTAAAATTGATCTGTTTGAGAACACTCCTGTTATCAAGGTGTTCATTTTCTAATGGCCTTTATTATATTCAAAAATGAAAAAAATAAACAACAAAACCCATGCTTCTCTCATTCTTCTCAACAGCACCAAGATTCTTTAGCTCCAAGTGCAACAAGCTCTGGGCTCCAACACAGGACAGTTGGAAAGACCTGGGAAGTCTTTCTTTCCTGGGTAATTGAATTGTTCTAATTACTATGTAAGTATCCTTTAGCAAGTCAGGAAGTTTCCAACTATTTGCTTTCAACAAATTAAGGGAGAATCTAGTCAAGTTCTCAACTGGGATAGAATGTAAAATATAATTATTTATTGTGGATTACTATGTGATTTTTGGCAAATAACTAGAAAGTGTGAAGTAATTCTGAGACATTTGTATAACAAATCTGATCTATTTTCATTTATTTGTATACTAAAATGCAATTTCTTAGCAGTTATAAATTGGGCATAAAATTAATGTTAAAACTTGACTTATCATGGCAATGTTTATATTTATCAATAATTACATGGCGGGCTTGGTGTCTCACGCCTATAATCCCAGCACTTTGGGAGGCCGAGGTGGGCAGATCACAAGGTCAGGAGATCGAGATCATCCTGGCCAACATGGTGAAACCCCGTCTCTACTAAAAATACAAAAAGTAGCTGGGCGTGGTGGGGCACACCTGTAGTTCCAGCTACTCAGGAGCCTAAGGCAGGAGAGTCACTTGAACCCAGGAGGCGGAAGTTGCAGTGAGCTGACATAGTGCCACTGTACTCCAGCCTGGGCAACAAAGAGAGACTCCGTCTCAAAAAGTAAAAATAATAATAATAACGTGTAGTGGAGCAACAGACATGGCACCGGGCATTTTGGGGGGCCACAGAGGAGGAATACCTCCCCAGTCCTTATGAAATCACGAGGCATATCTGCCAGAGACTTCTTTCTTTTAGTATGGAGCAGATTCCTCAAGCTGCGAGCCAAATCCACCAACCATTCCACATGATGTGTCAATTTCATCATCAAACCATTTGATCGGAAAACTCAGAACAACTAGTTTCTGCTTCCCGATGGTCTCCCAGGTCTCTGGACCCTTCCCAGGGTCAGAAGGAAGGAAGCCCCTCTCGTGAATGGTTCTCTGCCGTATTTTTACCAGGCAGAATAGGAGAGTTTGAGAAAATCTCATTTCCCACCGGAGAGGCGAAATTCCCTGCTGTTGGAGGTAGAGGTTTTGGCCCTGTCCTCCGTTTTGTTTTTCTTCTTCCCTGCTGGAGTGCAGGAAGCGAAAATGCAAAACACCAACAAAAGTTTGAAGAAACAGTATTACGGTAGTTGCCATCAAAATTACTTAAAAAGACACGGTTTGGGGAAGAGGAAAATAATTTCCTTTAGTTTTAAACAAAGAACAGCAACAAACTTTTTAGAATTAAAAGAAAGACATTTTTCGTGTGGCTGGTTAGCTCAGCTGGTTAGGGTGTTGTGCTAACAACACCCAGGTCATGGGTTGGATCCCTGTATGGGCCAGACAGGGTGTCACCTTTGCTCTCTAGTTTTGCTGCAGTCACTTCACATTCAGCTACACATTGGAAATAACAGCCTCTTCAACTTAAAGTCGGAATTAAATGTTGACGTCATCTCCTCATCTTCAGCAGCGACACCTACCCATTTCATCCCTGGTCTCCTCTAAAGGGCTTGGGAGAGAAAACAGAAAATCTTACGGAACAAGTGACACGACGCCCTGTGGGCCCCGATGAGCAGGGGTAGACATAGGCCGTCTCTTCTAGTACTGATTAAGCCAATCTAAGTTTGATTTGCTTATTAGCTTATAGAGTTCTCGGCACACTGAAGTTTACACCCTGAAATACAATAGTGAATGAAAAGCACAGCACAAAGAGAACAGCCTGTAGCTTGTAAAAGCAGGTGCAGAAGCGGTCATGGGAGGCCTAAAGTCAGACGGTCTGAGAGCGCCCCCTTAACTGGGACACATCCGCGGTGTGGTTGCAGGGCAGGAAAACACTGCCTTAGTCCCACGAACTCCTTTCCAACATGGGGTCTGTACAAGGGTCTCATAAACAGGGCTTGTGTAAGCACCCGGGAAAGGTCGGTGACCTCTGCTCACAAGATCCGGGTCTTTGCAAGTGGGAGCTGGCAAAGCTGGAAGGCCTTGATGGAGCACCTCCTGCTCTGCCTGTGTTCTCAGGACAGGGGCGAATCTTGGTTGCCCTATGTCCACAGAGCTCGGGAAACAAAAGCCCCTCGATGCATCGTGTGCGGTCAGGCCTGGTGGTGCCCTATCTGCATTTGTCCAGTGTAGCTGCATATCGATGATCACGGGTAAAACTTGGTGTACTAGATGAGTTTCTCTTAGAAGACCCACGGTTTCGGTGGATTCTAATGATGCATGCTTCTTCCCCTGGCTATCTTACCCCACAGTACTTTCAAGGCCTCCCCGAATAGTTTCAAGGCCTCCCTCGATAAACCCTCCGGCTTTGACTCCTCAATTAACCAGTATGTGCACCTAATAAAAACCTGTGGAAACCAGAACTCGGGGCTAAAGTGATCCTTGCACTTTACGTTTGTCTCCTGGACCCACACTTTCTTTCTGTGTCTTTATTTCCTTTCGCAATCTCGCATCACCGCTGGGACTTGGGGCATCCACAAACAGGGTTGGGGCTGGTACCCAACAAGGCCCTAAGACAGAAATTTTAGTGAAGAAAATAAGGGTGTTAGAGCGGGGTAGCGTGTGTGTTGGATGTGTGTCTGACGCCCGCTGACCACCTGAAGTCCATGATTTTGTGGTCCCTTTCTCAGAATCCAGCCTAAGGAGTTTGCTTGTGGCTGTCACGTGTTTCCTCTACCTGATGGTCTCCTCACCCTCTGTGGTATTTTTCAACACTGTTGAAAATGATATTTTTTATTAAGATAACCACAGTGGGAAACGATGCATACATATTTTGCTTTCCTTTTCTTCATATTAAATTCTCGGTCGGTTCTCATGAGATTTTGGTCTTTGAGGACAGAATTTGTTTTTCTTTCTTCTAGATCACCAGGTCTCAGAATGGCTCTGAAGACAGAGCAGGCATTCAGTAAATATTTGTGGAGTGACTGCTGAAGACTCGCCATTAGTGTGTGTTTTCAAACGTTGGGATTTAGTTTGCCCAATCTGACTGATACACATAGAGAAAGGCGCAAAAGCCTGCCAAGGTCTACATTTACAGCAAAGCAATGTGGTTGTAAAGATCATAGCATTTTATAGAATACACAGAATTACAGATGTGAAAAATAAAAATCCCAGCAAGAAATGTAACTTAGTTCAGATTTCACAAAGGGATATTTTCAAAGGATGATGAAAGCACCAGTCAATACTTTAAAAAGACAAAATGAAAGCTCATTCAAGCGAGAGCTATATTGTAAAGCACAGTCTCTGCAAACAGAACAGATGGCTGATTTTTTTTGTTAGGTTGATATAATCTGTGGGAACATGGTTACTTGGCAGACACTACCATTGTTTGGTCGGCACTCACAGGTCTGTTTATTGGGGTGAGTCCATCCCTGATTACCACGTCCTTTTCTAACCATATTGCTTGACAAAGTCCGGGTATGGAGAGGAAAGCTTCAAGAAAAGCATCTTCTGGGAAAAGGACACGGCATAGGACTTAATGTCCTGGGTTACGTGGGAGGCATGTTGGGACTTATCTGTTTAATTTTTTTTCCTTGCTACGCAAAAAAGTGTTCACTCAAGTGAAGTAATGATAATAACCCCATTTTCCACAGAAATAGCCATAACTACTAAATGTCCAGAATCCGGCAATAGCATATAAAATCCATGGAAGACTATGATATCCCCCTAGAGAAGCGAATGTTAATCGAAAGAAAATAAGACTCCCTGATCCTCCCCTACCCTGCACAGGAGCTTATAATGAACATGGCATTAGAATGGTTAACATAGATGGAGTACAAGTGCCCTATCACACACTCAGCTTTATGGAAAGTGCCCTATCACACACTCAGCTTTATGGCTAGACCACCTTGGTGCAATAAATCTAAGGTACAAAAGTTATCCATATTAAAGCAATTCGAAAAATACTTCAGCAAATGCTGTAAAGATAGAGGAGACTTGTATGAGAAAATTAAGGAAGACATAAAAAGAGTTGAACAAGAAAAATCTAGTTTCACAAGCCAAAAATAGAAAGGTAAGAAAAAACACTTTTATCACAAGCCAATATGTTGCTGCTATTATTTCCCGTACCTATCTCTTGCCCTTAAAACATAGTTTGATGTAGAGTCTATCACTTACTAAGTTCTAACCTTTTACAAACTATAAAAAAGGCAGGCTAAGCACCTTCCACTAGATTAATCATAAGCCTATGACCTTTATAGCTACCAAAGATCAAAGTTTTCAAGTAAAAATTAACTGATGATCTTTTCTTAGAATTATCTTTAGAACAAACTATCCTGAATGTTCCGTTAGCTCATCGGAACAAAGCAATCTTCCACGAAAATAATGACTGTCTTAGCTAACCAAAAAATGTCTAATGACCTAAGAGCTTCCTGCTTGTCTCTGAAAGTTAGCCAAAAAAGAAAGTATAAGAACTCCTGTCAACAATCAAGAGAGAGGCTACATTCTACTCCGAGGCAGTGTTGTCTTTTGCACCGACACCTAGCCCACCTTTGGGGACCCCTAACCCAGCCCGGCTAGACCGCAGCACCTGATCAGCTGACTTTCAGAAGCCAGGAGCAGACATTAGTTGGTTTTCAAAAGTACTTACATGGCCAACATAGCGAAACCCCATCTCTACAAAAAATTCCCCAAGCATGGTGGCATACTCCCCTAATCCCAGCTACTCAGGAGGCTGAGGCGGGAGAATCTCTTGAACTGGGGAGGTGGAGGTTGCAGTGAGTGGAGATCCGGCCACTGCACTCCAGCTTGGGAGACAGAGCGAGACTCCGTCTCATAAGAAAAAAAAAAAAAAGAAAAAGAAAAAGAAGAAAACCGGCTCTGGTGGCTACTTGTTATGGCTACAGAACAATCTCTTTTCCTAAGGTTGTGGTTACTTTATGTTCTCAACATTTTAATTTTGCCTAAAGCAAAATTACATTAAAAATTATTTTTAATATCCAAGTAATGCGTAATGAAAATATGAACTTTATGTCTGAGGCTCTCAGCACACTTTAGACACCTTGGCTAACTTTCAGTTCAGCGATGGGATGAACAGCAGACATGGAGGTAAAGGACAGGGTCAGGAGGGGTGACACTTAGGGATGTGGCCGAGATCCTGGCTTGGGTGATGGTGGAGTTTCTGAAATGTATGCTGAGCGTATGACCAGGTAATAAAAAAAGTATATTCATTTTGACCGTTCTGCATAAAATGAACAGAAATAACTAGCTACATCCTGGTGGTTTTATTGAATTAAGAACCTCAACTATGGTCGGGTGCGGTGGCTCACACCTGTCATCCCAGCACTTTGGAGGCCAAGGCGGGTGGATCACCTGAGGTCAGGGGTTCAAGACCATCCTGACCAACATGGAGAAAACCCATCTCTACCTAAAATACAAATCCCAGCTACTTGGGAGGCTGAGGCAGGAGAATTGCTTGAACCCGGGAAGTGGAGGTTGCAGTGAGCCAAGATTGCGCCATTGCACCCCAGCCTGAGCAACAAGAGGGAAATTCCGTCTCATAAATAAATAAATAAATAAATACCCCCTCTGCTCCCTTCCCTTTATCCATGCCGTTCTTCAGGTGACCTTGTAGTGCCTTTCCACTCTTTCTTTCAGCTGAGCATCATGAGTTTGGGGATATTAGCAAATATGACAAATAAGATTCTTGAATAAGCCCTTTGCTCTTTCTGCTTGCTATTTTTTTTAAATTGTTTTTAAATAGACTTTATTTTTTAGAGCAGTTTTAGGTTCACAGCAGAATTGGGTGAAAGTACAGGGCGAGTTCTCATATACACCCTGCCTAATGCTCCTCCCCAAGATCCCCACTATCAACAAGCCTCACCTGAGGGGCACATTTGGACGTATGAATCGTCATAGATGCATCATTATCACCCAGAATGTTGGGGGAAGCAGCAATGGAGGGAGGGCTTACAGCGTGCCCACGTGAACTGGTTGTGAGTCATCTATGACATAAACTGCTTGGAAGTAATGCATAAAAGAAATCAGGAACCATCAACTGCGGAAGGCCGGGAGGGCTCTGGGGAGGAAGGCCTCTCTTTGCCAGCATGTTCCCAGGAGCAGAGTGACCTGAGCTCTGACATTCTAAACATAGTGCCCGAGCACATCACACTCCC
>CAUYQU010047268.1:0-13422 GCA_963574635.1 Cheracebus regulus | reverse complement strand
GCAGCATCACAGTCACAGAGATATTCTAATGCTGTGGAAAAGATTCATCAGTCTAGTTTTCAAAAACTTATTGAATGTAAATAATAATAGAGATGTAAGTTATACATCAGCTGTCATGAATTATTTTTTTGTCCTAACTCTATGAAACCAAATCAGGCATTTACATGGAAACCAACAGTATGGGAAAAAGTTTTTGCAATCTACCCATCTGACAAAGGGCTAATATCTAGAATCTACAAAGAACTAAAACAGATTTGCAAGAAAAAAATAAGCAAACCCATTCAAAAGTGGGTGAAGGATATGAACACACACTTTACAAAGAAGACAACTATGAGGCCAACAAATATATGAGAAAATGCTCATCATCACAGGTCATTAGAGAAATGCAAAGCACAATGAGATACCATCTCATGCCAGTTAGCATGACGATCATCAAAAATTCAGGAGACAACAAATGCTGGAGAGGTTGTAGAGAAATAGGAACCCTTTTACACTGTTGGTAACAATGTACATTAGTTCAATCATTGTGGAAGATAGTGTTGCCATTCCTCAAGGATGTAGAAATAGAAATTCCATTTGACCCAGCAATCCCATTACTGGGTATATATCCAAAGGAGTATAAATTATTCTATTACTGGGTATATACCCAAAGGATTATGAATTATTCTATTATAAAGACACATGCACACATATGTTTATTGTGGCTCTGCTCACAATAGCAAAGGCTTGGAACCAAACCAAATGCCCATCAGTGATAGCCTGGATAAAGAAAATGTGGCACATACACACCATGGAATACTATGCAGCCATAAAAAAGGATGAGTTCATGCCTTTGCAGGGTCATGGATGAAACTTGAAACCATCATTCTTAGCAAATTAACACAAGAACAGAAAACCAAACACTGCACGTTCTCACTCATAAGTGAGTATTGAACAATGAGAAACATGGACAGAAGGGAACATCACACACTGGGGCCTGTTAGTGGGTCGGGGGCTAGGGGAGGGATAGCAGGAGGTGGGAGGATAGGGGAGGAATAGTATTAGGAGAAATACCTAATGTAGATAATGGGGTGATGGATGCAGCAATCCACCATGGAATGTGTATACCTATGTAACCTGCACGTTCTGCACATGTATCCCATAACTTAAAGTATAAGGAAACAACCCACAATTCTCAAAAAATAAAAATAAATGCTTAGAAGTTGAATTAACAGGTTTAGGAGTAATTCTAAAAAATTATTCTTCTAAAAGCAAAACATGCAAGTGAAAACAAAATAGAACCAAAGGGTTCAAAATGAAAATTAAAATCTCTTTATTACCTTCATAAACATTAACTAAGAAATGGGCTATAATCCAGAAGAAGCCTAGGACCAGAAAGATTAATTCTACCAGAGGTACAAAGAGGAGCTGGTACCATTCCTTCTAAAACTATTTCAAACAATAGAAAAAGAAGGACTCCTCCCTAACTTATTTTATGAGGCCAGTATCATCCTGATACCAAAACCTGACAGAGACACAACAAAAATGAAAATTTCAGGACAATATCCCTGATGAACATTGATGTGAAAATCCTCAGTAAAATACTGGCAAACCTAATCCAGCAACACACCAAAAAGCTTACCTGCATGATCGAATCTGATTCATCTCTGGGATGCAGTACTGGTTTAACATATGCAAATCAATAAATGTAATCATCACATAAACAGAACCAATGACAAAAACCACATGATTGTATGAATAGATGTAGAAAAGTCCTTCAATAAAATTCAACACCCCTTTATGCTAAAACTCTCAATAATCGAGGTATTGATGGAATGTATCTCAAAGTAATGAGCTATTTTTGACAGACCCATAGCAAGTATCATACTGAATGGACAAAAGCTGGAAGCTGCCAGTTTTCCTTTGAAGATTGGCACAAGACAAGGATGTACACTATCACCACTCCTATTCAACATAGTATTGGAAGTTCTGGCCAGGGCAATCAGGCAAGAGAAAAAAATAAAGGGTATTCAAATAGAAAGAGAGGAAGTCAAATTATCTCTGTTTGAAGATGACATGATTGTATATTTAGAAAACACTATCATCTCAGCCCAAAATCTCCTTAAACTGATAAGCAACTTTGGCAAAGTCTCAGGATACAAAATCAATGTGCAAAAACCACAGACGTTCCTATACACCAATAACAGAGAGCCAAATCATGAGTGAACTCCCATTCATAATTGCTACAAAGAGAATAAAATATCTAGGAATACAACTTACATGGGGTGTGAAGGATCTTTTTACAGAGAACTTCAGACCACTGCTCAAAGAAATAATAAAGGACACAAACAAATGGAGAAACATTACATGTTCATGGATAGGAATAATCAATATTGTGAAAATGACTGTATTGCCCAAAGTAATTTATAGATTCAGTGCTATCTTCATCAAGGTTCCATTGACTTTCTTCACAGAATTAGAAAAAAAACTACTTTAAATTTCATATGGAACCAAAAAGAGCCTGTATAGCCAAGAAAATCCTAAGCAAAAAGAACAGAGCTGGAGGCATCAGGCAACCTGACTTCAAACTATACTACAAGGCTACAGTAACCAAAACAGCATGATATTGGTACCAAAACAGATATATTGACCAATGGAACAGAACAGAAGCCTCAGAATGCTGCATAGCTACATCAATCCGATCCTTAACAAACCTGACAAAAACAAGCAATGGGGAAAGGATTCCCTATTTAATAAATGGTTTTGGGAAAACTGGCAAGCCATATTCAGAAAACTCAAACTGGACACCTTCCTTACATCTTATACAAAAATTAACTCAAGATGGATTAAAGACTTGAATGTAAGACCTAAAACCATAAAAACCTTAGAAAAAAACGTAGCCAATACCATTCAGGATATAGGCATGGACAAAGACCTCATAACTAAAACACCGAAAGCAATGGCAGCAAAAGCCAAAATTGACAAATGGAGTCTAATTTAACTAAAGAGCTTCTGCACAGCAAAAGAAACTATCATCAGAGTGAACAGTCGACCTACAGAATGGAAGAAAATTTTTGCAATTTATCCATCTGACAAAGGGCTAATATCTGGAATCTACAAATGACTTAAACAAATTTATGAGAAAAAAACAAACGACCCCATCAAAAAGTGGGTAAAAGATATGAACAGACAGTTCTCAAAAGAAGACATTTATGTGGCCAACAAACATATGAAAAAAAGCTCATCATCTCTGGTCATTAGAGAAATGCAAATCAAAATCACAAGGAGATACCACCTCATGCCGGTTAGAATGGCGATCATTAAAAAGTCAGGAAACAACAGATGCTGGAGAGGATGTGGAGAAATAGGAACACTTTTATACTGTTGGTGGTAGTGTAAATTAGTTCAGACATGTGGAAGACAGTGTGGGGATTCCTCAAGGATGTAGAACCTGAAATACCATATGAGCCAGCAATCCTATTACTAGCTATATACCCAAAGGATAATAAATCATTCTACTATAAAGACACGTTCACATGTATGTTTATTGCAGCACTATTCACAATAGCAAAGACTTGGAACCAGCCCAAATGCCCAGCAGTGATAGACTGGATGAAGAAAATGTGGCACATATACACCATGGAATACTATGCAGCCATAAAAAGGATGAGTTCATGTCCTTTGCAGGGACGTGGATGAAGCTGGAAACCATCACTGTTGGCAAACTAACACAGAAACAGAAAATCAAACACTGTATATTCTCACTCATAGTGGGAGTTGATCAATGAGAACACACAGACACAGGGAGGGGAACATCACACACTGGGGCCTGATGGTGGGTAGTGGGGTAGGGGAGGGATAGCATTAGGATAAATACCTAATGTAGATGATAAGTTGATGGGTGCAGCAAAGCACCATGGCATTTGTATACCTACGGAACAAATCTGCATGTTCTGCACATGTATCTCAGAACTTAAAGTATATTTAAAAAAGTGGGCTACAGATCTCTGTGTAAAATGCAAAATTATAAAAGTTCAAGAAGATAACATAGAAAATCTAGATGAACTTGGGCTTGGCAATGACTTTCTAGATCTTTCTAGATACAATACAAAGGCATAATCCACGAAAGGGATAAATGATAAGTTTTATTGCATTAAAATTAAATACTTCTGCTCTGCAAAAGACACCATCAGGAGAATGATAACTGACAAAGTGGGAGAAAAATACTTGCAAAAGACTTCTATGATAAAGGACTGTTATCTAAAATATTTAAAGAACTCTTAAAACTCAGTGATAAGAAAATGTACAAACCAATTAAAAATTGGGCAAAAGATCTGAAGAGACACCTATTCAGAGAAGATATACAGATGACAAATAAGCATATGAAAACATGTTTAACATCATATGTCATTATAGAATTGTGAATTTAAAAAAATGAGATACCAGTACACATAGATTAGGATGGCTAAAATCCAAAACACTGACAACAGCAAATGCTGGTGAGGATGTGGAGCAATAGGACCTCATTCACTGCTGATAGAAATGCAAAATGATACAGCCACTGTGGAAAACAGTTTGGCACCTTCCTGTAAAGTTAGATTTACTTTTACCATGCATGCCAACCAAAGATGTTCTTCAGTGGGTGAATGAATAAATAAACAATGGTATATCATTTTGTTGGGTTATTATTTAGCTATATAAGGAAATTAGCTACCAAGTTATAAAAAGATATGGAGGAAACTTAAACACATATTACTAAGTGAAAGCTAAAAAGCTTATATACTGTATAATTTCTATTGTATGACATTCTGGAAAAGGGAAAACCATGAAGACAGGAAAAGAACAGTGGTTTCCAGGGGTCAGTGAGGTGAGAAGGATGAATAGGTGGAACACAGGGTTTTTTAGAGCAGTTAAACTATTCTGTACAATATAATGGTATGTCACTATACATTTTTCAAAACCCATAGAATGTACAACACTAAGGGTGAAGCTTAATGTAAACTATGGACTTTGGGTGATAATGATGTATCAGTGTTGGTTCATTGATTGTTACAAACATACTACACTGGCACAGGATGTTGATAGGGGACAAGGGATATATGAGAACTCTGTACTTTCTGCACAATTTTGCTGTGAACCTAAAACTGCTCTCGAGAATAAATGTTATTTATTTAGAGATAGGGGGTCTCACTATGTTGCCCATGCTGAACTTGAACTTGTGGGTTCAAATGATCCTTTTGCCTCTCCCTTCTGAGTAGCTGGGACCATAAGCATGTGCCTCCAAGCCTAGCTAAAGTCTGTTTTTTTAAAACACTATTTTTTCCCCTTTTCATAATGGCCCAGTCATTAGAAAGAACATTTATCTTTGGCCATTTCTCATTTTTCTTTTTAGTTCTTTTGGTAGTTGTAAGATGCTACTATCTCTTGTCCTTGATTTCTTTGCTTTGGGAGATTTGATTGATGCCTTGCTCAAAAATATGAGGAATTTAACTCACATTTATTATCCCCTGCCAATTTCTGTCAGGTATATGGTTTTTCTATTAGTTTCCTTTGTAGCTTTTAAACCAAATTTTTAGTGTCTAGGTGGGAGCCCAGGGGTTCAAGACAAGCCTGAGCAACATGGCAAAACCCCATCTCTATGAAATATACAAAAATTAGCCATATCTGGTGGTACATGCCTATAGTCCCAGCTATGTGGGGGGCTAAAGTGGGGGATGGCTTGAGCCAAGTAGGTGGAGGTTGTGATGAGCCAAGATCCCACCACTGAACTCCAACCTAGATGACAGAGCCAAATCCTATCTCAAAAAAAAAAAAAATAAATAATTTATTGTACACATTGGGATAGAAATGTACTTCTTCAATACTTCACCACTGCCATGGAAACCACCTCAGAGATGAGTAGTCATGGCAGGTGAGGAGCGAAGCAGTGATTTAGGGCAGCACTGAATGAGAAGAAGGGAAGGAGGTGGTACTTGCATCTTTTGGCAATCTCAGTTCAAATCAATCTGAGATGGTTATGCACATAAAGTATCAGTAGATAGTTTTCCTTATTCCTTGTCCCCACCTTCCACTGCCATAAGAAATACAAGAGCATGAGGTTCTGTAAGAATGTCCAGAGAAGAGCCTAGAATTCCCGCTTTAAGTACATAGAGGTAATATATTTGGTTTTATGATATATCTCTTAAATACAATAGAATATCATAAAGTACTTTTCCTAATTATAATTTTTAGCACTTACATAATTAATTCAGAGTTGTGTAATGGTTAATTTAGCCATTTACTAATTAGTTATCCCTAAGGGCTTTCTCCTATGCCCTATTTTCTTCTTAGCACTTTCTCCCTAGTTGATTTTGCCTTCAATATGCTGATGACTCCCAAATCTGTATCTCTGATCTAGCCTAGTATTATTCTCCTGAACAGGTGCCTCAAATTTATGAAATTCAAAATTGTATTTATCCTTACCTCTAGAACTTGTTAATCTTCCACATGACAACGGATGACACCGCCCTCAGATAATTGCCAGGCAAGAAAATAGGGAGTTAATCTTGACTCATTCTGCTCCTTTACCCCCGCTTATCCAGCCAGTCATCAAGTTCTGTTATGCTCTATGCTACACTTTAGATACTTCCATCTACTTTCTCTGTCTCTACTGCTGTTGCCCTTGTCCAGCACACTGTTGTTGCTCAACTAGGTTACTGCAGCTGTTTTCTGCCTGGTTTTTTTTTTTTTTTTTTTTTGCCTCTGGTGTTACTTTCTTCAAATTTATTCACTAAATTGCAGAAGTGATCTTTCTAAAATACAAATTCAGTCGATGTTACTCTCCTGTTAAACCTCAGATATATATTATATGTACGTGGATACACACACACGTCTACGTACAAATGCTCTTGATAATGCACTTTTAGACTTCATTAGCCCATTTCTTGCTAAAAGAATTTATTTTGCTTGACTATGCTATGCTCTCCTTTGCTTCTGGAATGTAACGTCGGGGTTTTTCTTTTTTTTTGGCCTGGAATAGTCCCCGTACCCCACTTTAACTGGTAGCTCATTCTCATCTTTTGCATCAGCTTGACTGAGATACTCCTTTCTCCCCAAATCCTTCCTTAACACTAAAGTCTAGAATAGGTACCACTCATAGGTGTTTGCAGAGAAATTTTTACTTTTTCTTTTGGAGCATGTATCATGCTGTACAGGAATTCTTGCTTGTACAAATGATCCTACTAAGCAGTGAGTTCTGTATATATGTGAATACACATAAACAGTCATATACATGTTAGTTGAATTGATATGTGAATGAGCAGGAGGAATGAAAAGATTCCATCTAGCTTCTACATAGGGAGTTAGTGTTCTAAAGAAGTCTGAAGGAGGATAAAACAAAAGCAGAAACATGAAAGAAAACATTTAATACCTGAAAGTAAAGTTTCCAATTGCTGCTGTGCTTAGAAGTTGAAGACAATTCATGTTCCCTTTGACTTTTGATAAATCAGTTCCTTTTCTTGCACGCTAATTTATTTCTGTAAAAATAAATAATTATAAAAATTATATAAGTATATAACTATTCAACCTCTGACTTTAAAAGTGAGGAAACAGAGGGTCAGAAAGGTTAAGAGATTTGTAGAAACAACAGTCAGGACCAGATCCCAGCTCTTTTGACTCCAGATCCGATCTCCTTTGACTATGAGTTACTATGGATAAATTAAACACCCATACAATTGTTAACATTGTGCATCTTTTGAAAAATTATCCAAGTTCCCAGTTTAGGCACCTGTAGAAAAATGACCATAATTCTTTCAGGCCAGGAGGTCATTGCTTCAGTACATATGGGACACTAATGAACAATAAGAGTTAATTGCTAATTAGGTAAGTGTGACCTAGTCCCTGGAGGAATTTCGTCAATGCTGAAGCAGCTCGGAGTACAAATGAATATTTATTGGTGTATCAGTGCAAACACTGGTGCTGTTACTTTGAGGAAAGGAAGAGCAGTACTCTGCTTTTAACCACATGCTCTTTTTTTTTTCCCCTTAAGCTTGTTTAGAATTGACTTTGTTTTAAACTCATGTCCTTACCTGACTCACATAGGTTCAGAGACTCCCTTGAGAAACATCTGTAGTAGCATTTCATGTCTGCTCATCTGTGCCCAAACAGTCTTTCATGACTCAGGCATTTTGAAACTGCAGTGTGGTATTTTAAGGCCTTTCTAAATTGAGTACTTTATTTTAAACAATTCAGATTGGTTGTGTGTTCTGTCAGTAGAACAGGGAAGCCTTTTGTTTATGTTAAAAAGCCACACACACCAAATTAGATTGGTACTTACTTTATAGCTTAGTAATTGCTCACTGAAAGCATCTAAGTTGACTACTTTCTCATGGCATAGGAAGAAGAGCTTGTGAGAAAGTTATATTAAAAAATGAAAATGGCTCATTAAAAAAAGAAAATTGCTCACTGTAGGTCAAAACTCCCTACAAGAAATTTTATTGCTATAACATACCTCATTGTTGAGTGAAGTAGG
Organism: Cheracebus regulus; assembly: GCA_963574635.1. Classification (NCBI taxonomy): domain Eukaryota; kingdom Metazoa; phylum Chordata; class Mammalia; order Primates; family Pitheciidae; genus Cheracebus; species Cheracebus regulus. Next base: position 4,934 of record CAUYQU010047268.1, on the reverse strand, counting down.
AAGGTTTGGAATAGTTCTTTGAAACACATCAACTCACATTGACATGCTAAGCCATAATGACATCTCTCATAATGCCATCTGCAGATCTCAGAACAAATGCTGGCCAAGCTCCCATAGAAGGTGTAGCATTTACCTGGTGATCTATAAAGGGTCTGCTGCTACCAAACATCCCATTTGTTTCTGGGATCTGAGAATGAGGCTTCCTAAGTCCAGATCATTTGTTTTGGATTCACTATTGAAAACCTGGCTTAGGAGTGGGTACAGATGTTTGCTTTACTTAACACCATAGGCTTCTGTTAACTGCAGCTGCACATATGAAGTATTTAAATTTGAAAGTTAGGGACTCCTGGTGAGACCTATGGAATTACCTGCATTTTTTACTCTTCTTCAGATGAGGGAGGAAAAGGAAGATGGTAACTGAATGACTTTGTGGAGATTTGTCCCACAACCTGGGGCTTGGACATTTTTGAGTACAGGCATAACACCTGCATTGGAATTCCATTCTTTTTTTTTTTTTTTTTTCCTGAGACGAAGGCTTACTCTGTCACCCAGGTTTGAGTGCAGTGACACGATCTCAGCTCACTGCAACCTCTGCCTCCTGGGTTCAAGGGATTCTTCTGCCTCAGCCTCCTGAGTTGCTGGGATTACAGGTGTGTGCCACCATGCCCGGCTAATATTTTTATTTTTTATTTTTAGTAGAGATAGAGTTTCACCATGTTGATCAGGCTCCTCATCTCATGATCCGCCCACCTCGGCCTCCCAAAGTGCTGGGATTACAGGTGTAAGCCACCCATGCCTGGCGGAATCCCATTCTTTGTTAACACGCAATAGCTCTGGACATCTAAGTTGGTGACACTGTATTAGATGTTTTTTTGGCTAGTGAGATCTCCTATACCCTGGGACTGCCTTAAAAAAATAGTATCATATGACCTTGAAGAATTTGTTAAATGATAACCAAACAAATACAGATACAACTCTGTTGGTTATAGCTTTCTTTCTTTCTTTTTTTTTTCTTTTGGCTGCAAGCAAGTATAAATTCTTCCTTTTGAATAAGTCCCAGATTTCCTTTGAGGGACTATTCTCCACTGTATCATATAGTATTGCTGGGAGGGTAAATTTTCAGGTGCTTGTCTCTCTATGGAATCTGAAGAGCACAGAGCTTCCTTTTCTCAGCTCACAGGGGACTGATGTGACCAGCTCTGGCAGTCAGATTCTTTCTGAGAATTTTGAATCTTAAGTAGGTGATTTAAGGACACAAAGTACAGTTGGATTTTATTCATCGTGGGGAACAGCTGCAGTGACATTTTGGTCTGTTGTGGCAACACTGTGCTTGCTGTCTTTCCCTCATCTTGGTCTCTTGGAGTTCCTTGGTTGCTGCATGGTTCTAAGCGTGCTCCTCCAGGCTCTTGTTGGGTCTGACACTCTCCTGCCCCAGTATGTTTGCTTTTGATAAAATTAGTCATTGTCAGCTTTGCTGCTTACATGTAAGAACATTGATGCATATGGTAAGTCTAGTTGCCTAAGATCGACTCCATTTACATTTATCAATGAAGCACCAGGAGGAATTTACATGAAACACTCACTAGTCTCAGTTACTTGTTCCAATCATTCCCATTAAAATAGTTCTCTTCAATACCATCTATACTCTTTGCCACTTGACAAATTAAGAAATGCATCTTTTCCCTAGACTTAATAAAACATGTAATGAATTTTTCTATAATGAGATCACTCTGAGAGTTGATATATTGTGATTTATGTGATAAATTCTTTATGGCCGTGACTTAAAGCTAGGGTGATTTTTATTTCCCAGATTCCCATGTAGCATACATATTTACCTCCTATTGCCAGGATACTTCTCAACATGTAGCTGTTGACACACTTCTCAGATAAATGAAGTGATTTTTCCAACATGAAGAGCTATGTGTTATTAAGGTACAGCGATTTCTTAACATGAGGCTCTTCTGCCTGCCCCTGACTTTTGAAGAGGATGTCCCTTCTTTGCAAAGCAGGAAAGGGCATATCACAGGGGCAGTTAGGATAGCAGATGCCTCTGTGACCTGCTCTTCAAAATAATCAGTTCAAGTTTCATTTCTTACAGATTAAATTGTTAGCTGGTTTGGGTAACGGCAAGGGACAAGGTTAGAAATTGAAATAAAATATTAGTAGCATGCTTTCTATTTGAAGAGTGGTGTTATTTGAGAAAAGTTCTCTATATCATCTTCTGCAGGCAATGGTAGCCTTTTTAAGGTCATTGCATTTAAAAGCCAAAATGGGCCTAAAAAGTTATATATGTACAATGATCTCATTTCATTAACAGGGAAACTGAAGTCCTAAAGGTTATGTGACCTGGCTAAGATTACACAGTTGGTTGCATCACAGTCCTCTTCCTCATTTTCTTGTAATAAATGCATTCCCACCTTGGTTGTACCTAGCTATTAACAGGCCGGCTCTATAGTTAGTTCTAGGCTGGAAAATTTTGCTTTTTGTCATTCTTTGGCATGGCGAATTGTTTGGGAATATCTGTTAGCTGGCTTTCTTTCTCTAGAAATGGACAGATCTTTCTCAAAATATTCTTATCCTTTCTAGAAATCTTTCGTAGACATAGGGTTATTAAGCCTTGTAATTCACATGTACCTCCCTTTAAAGCATACACTTTTTTCAAAGTTGTGGTAACGTAACTTTTGGGTACCCACATATGATAAAATAAAAAATATGTATTTGGTCCCCAGTTTCTTGTACAAAGGTTCTAAAGCTCTTGGAATCTCCAGAGCGATAAGAGCATCTTCTGTATACCAATGGGATGACTGGTGGCTGTAGGCCCCCAGATAGCTTCAGAATAGAGACTGGTCACCAGAAAGATCAAGGCATAATAAGAGGATTGGGAATTTCAGCCCCACCATTGGGGAAGGGAGAGGTGCTGCAGATTGATGAATCACCAGGGGGCAATGATTTAATAAATAATACCTAGGTTATGAATCATCTGTAGGAGTTCCGGTTTGGTGAACACGTTGAGGCGCTGGGAAGGTGACATATACAGAGAGGGCAATGGAAGCTCTACACACCTGGCTCCTCTTTTCTGGCCCCATGTACCTTTTCCTTCTGGCTTTCCTGAGTTGTATCCTTTACAATAAGCCAATAAATATAACTAAAGTGTTGCCCTGGGTTCTGTAAGCCATTTTACCAAATTATTAACACCAAAAGGCAGGTTGTAGGAACTCTTCCCTGTTTGTTACCAAGACAGACAAAACTGTGGTCACCCAATACTTATGATTGGCATCTGAAATGAGGGTAGTCTTGTGGGACTGAATCCTTAAACCTGTGAAGTTTAACTCTGAGTAGTTAAGTGTCAGAATTGAGTTGGATTGTAGGACACCTTGTTGGTGTCTGGAGAGTTGGTGAATTGGTTGGTGTGAGGAAAACAATGACACATTTGGTGTTAGAAGTGCTATGATTAGAAACAGCATAGACCAAGTCACATTTGTAATGTGCTGGGGAAACTTCTATCTAAAAAAAATTCGATGGTAAATTCTTGTAAAATGAAGTTTCTTTTCCTTTTCCTTTTTTTCTGTGTGTGACAAGGTCTCACTCTGTCACCCAAGCTGGAGTGTAATGGAATCATCATAGCTGACTGTAGCATTGAACTCCTGGGCCTAAGGGATCCTTTTGCCTCAGCTTCCAGAGTCGCTGGAACTCTAGGTGCATGCCACCATGCTCAGCTAATTAAAAAACTTTTTTTTCTTGTGGAGACAGGGTCTTGATATGTTGCCCAGGCTGGTCTCAAACACTTGGTGTTAAGCAATCCTCCTACCTTGGCTTCCCAAAGTGCTGGGATTACAGAGATGAGCCACTGTGCCTGGCCATGAAGTTTCTTTTAATGTTGTTACTAATTTTTAATGTATCTATTTGGAAATTCTGATTTTCAGACTCTCAGATCATACTTGATAATAAGGCCAATAATAATTGGAATTTATTAAATGTTTACAATGTGTCAGGCACTATGCCAAATGCCAAATGTTGTATATGAATTATTTCATGTAGTCCTCACAGCAACCTCCTAAGCAAGGTAATTTCATAGATTAGAGAACTAAGGCTCAGAGAGGTGCAACAGTTTTTCTCAAATTACCTAGTTAGTAAGGAAGGGTGCTGAAAGTCTTAGGAGAAATGACATGACTAAGACATGCTCTGGTGGTTTTTCTTCTTGGCTTTTGCAGCTGTGGACATTTATAAAAAAAGGTGGATTATCAAAGCCTCACCAGAGGATTTCACAGGAATGAAACATATGCAGCTAGTTGCTGGCATATGAGGGAAGATGATTGTCTGGGTGGGCAGTGGATTCCTGTGACAACCAGGGAAGGAGTTAGGATTCAGGAAGGAATAGGGCTTCTCTTGAGCCTCAAGTTTAGACCAGCCAGTGAGAGATTGGCCACACAGCGTGTGTTTATTTGTTCATCATTTACTTATCTCTATGTATGTCCTTGTTTTATTTCACTTGGAGTTTACATTCCTGGAGGCTAGTTGCTGTTTTGATCTAAATTGCTTTGTACATCATTCAGCACAGCTTCTTGAAAATGAAGGTCTTTTCGCTCGGAATTGACAAGCTCGACGTCCACTCAGAGACCTAATTTGAAAGTTGGTAACTACAAAAATGACAGACGGATAACACCATAAAGATGCCAAGAAGCCACCGTAAAAGAAATGAGAACACTCAAAATCGGAAGGTTTCTCCTTCTGCAGAGGACGCTAGTTCCTCATCAGTAACGGAACAAGGCTTGATAGAAAACGAGTGTGAAAAATCATCAGAATTAGGCTTCAGAAGGTGGATAATAAGAAACTTCTGTGAGCTAAAAGAATACGTTCTAAACCAATGCAAAGAAACTAATAACTTTGAAAAAAGGTTTGACGAAATGATAACGAGAATGGACAATTTAGAGAAG
>CAUYQU010047266.1:0-17756 GCA_963574635.1 Cheracebus regulus | reverse complement strand
TCATGTCTCCTTTTTCATCTTTGATTTTATTTATTTGAGTCATCTCTTTTTCTTAGTAAGCCTAGGTAAAGGTTTGTTGTTCTGTTTACATATTTTTAAATGTTTTTGTTTTGTTGATCTTTTGTATTGTTTTAAAAATTTCTATTTCATTTAATTCTGTTCTACTATTTCTTTTTTTCTACTAAGTTTGGGTTAAATTTGTTCTTGTTTTTCTAGTTCTTGAGGTGAAAGTCATCTTGTTTATTTGAGATTTTTCTACTTTTTCAATGTGGGCATTTATTACTATAAAATTCTCTAATAGAACTGCTTTTACTGTGTTCCATAGATTTTTGTATGGTGTATTTCCATTTTAATTTGTCTCAAGAAAAATGTTAATTTCCCTCTTAATTTCTTTCTTGACCTAATAGTAATTCAGGAGCATGTTGTTGAATTTCTGTGTATTTGTAGTTTCCAACATTTCTCTCTTTTTTTTTCTTTCTTCTTTTCTTCACATGCTCATGCCCACTGTGTCAAATTCTTCTGTTATTGGTTTTTAGTTTTATTCCACTCTGGTCAGAAAAGATAATATAATTTTGACTTTAAATTTATTAAGACTTATTTTATGATCTCATATATTATCTGTCCTGAAGAATGCTCCATGCACTGTTGGGAAAAATGTGTGTTTTGTAGTTGTTGGTTGGAATGTTCTGTAAAAGTCTGTTAAGGTGCATTTGATCTAGAATACAGTTTAATCTTCATATTTATTAATTTCCTGTTTGGATGATATGTCTATTGCTAAAAGTGGGGTGCTAAAGTCCCCTACTACTTAATATTATAGACAATCTCTCTTTTCAGGTCTATTAATATTTGCTTTACATTTTATCTTAGTATTGGGTTCATATATATTACAATTATTGTATCCCCTATTGTATTGACTCCTTTATGTTTATGAATAGCATTCTTTATTGTTTTTATACTGTTCTTAACTTGAGTCTATTTTATATAATGTAAGTACAGCTACTCCTGATCATTTTGGTTTCCATTTTCATGGAATATCTTTTCCCATTCCTTCAATTTCAGTCTGCACATATCTTTAAAGGTTTAGTTTCTTATACATAGCATGTTGTTAGGTCCTGTTTTCCTTTAAAAAATTCATTCAGCTATTCTATATCTTATTATTATTTTCTTTTGAAACAGAGTCTCACTCTGTTGCCCAGGCTGGAGTGCGGCGGTACAATCTCAGCTCACTGCAACCTTTACCTCTTGGGTTCAAGCGATTCTTGTGCCTCAGCCACCCAAATAGCTGGGATTACAGGGTGCATCAACACGCTGACTAATTTTTGTATTTTTAGTAAAGATGGAGTTTTACTATGTTGGCTAGTCTAGTATCAAACTCCTGGCCTCAAGTGATCCACCCATCTCGGCCTCCCAAAGTGCTGGGATTACAGGTGTAAGCCACTGCACCCAGCCTACTCTATGCCTTTTAATTGGAGAATCTAATCCATTTACATTCAAAGTGATTATGGATAGGGACATATTTTCTGTTGCCATTCTTTTAAGTGTTTCTTGCATTGTTCTGGTAAATTTTTTCTTTCTCTTATACTGTCTTCTCTGTGTTAAGTAATTTTCTCCAGTAGTATGTTTTAATTCTGTGCTATTTGTTTTCAGTGTCTCTGTTATAGATTTTTTCTTTGTGGTTACTATGAGGCTTACATAAAACATGTTATCGTTATAATAGGTTATTTTAAACTAAAAAGAACTTAGCTTTGATTGCAAAGAAAACCAAGCAACAAAACCACTGTATTTTAACATCATTCCACCTCTATATTTTGACTTTTTGATGTTTTAGTTTACATCTCTTTATATTGCCTCTTAATCACTTGTTGTAGTTATTATCATCTTTAATAAGCTTTAGTCTTCATAATTAAGCTATAATCAGTATATATACCCCAATTACAGTATTAGAGTATTCTGAATTTCTACCTTCAGATGTTTTTTTTGTTACATGTTAACATCCTTCTCTTTTAGACTGCTGGACTCTCTTTCTTGTATGACAAGCCTGATGTTGATTAATCACCTCAGAGTTTTTTTGTTTTGGTTTTGGTTTTTTGTTTTTTTGTTTTTTTTTTGGTCTGGGAAAGTCTTTATCTGTCCTTCATGTTTGAAAGATAGTTTGTTGGTTTCAATATTATTAGCTGACAGCTTCTTTTTCTCAGTAGTTTGAATATATATCTCACTGTCTCCTGGTCTGCAAATTTCTGCTGAGAGATCTACTGCAAGCTATACTGGGGCTCTACTGAGTGTGATTTTTTTTTCTCTTACTGGTTTAAATATTCCTTCTTTATCTTTGATTTTTGATAATTTGATTATGGTGTGATTTGGGGAATTCCTCTTTGAATTTGATTGGTGACTTTGAGCTTCCTGTACCTGAATGCTATCATCTTTCTTCAGATTTGAAAATCTTTGAGCTATAATTTTAGAAATATGGTCCTTTTGTCTCTCATCTTCTTTAGGAATTATTATGTAAAGGTTAGTTTGCTTGATGATATCCTATAATTCTTTTTTTTTTCTGATTGGGTAATTTCATATGTCCTGTCTTCAAGCACACTGATTGTTTCCTCTGATTAAATATGCTATTGAAGCTTTACAATGAGCTTTTCAGTTTAGCTATTGTATCCTTTATGTCTAAGATTTCAATTTTTATATGAGTTTTTACATTTTTTTCTTTGTGAATTTTCTCATTTTGTTCCTGGATTGTTTTTCAGATTTCATTTAATTTTTTATCTAAACTCTCTTGTGCTTCCCTGAATTCTTTAAGAAGATTTTTCTGAATTCTGCTAGACTTGTTACAGGCCTTCAATTATTTTGGGTTTGTCACTGGAGGTTTGTTGGTTTCTCTTGATGGTATCATATTTTCCTGAGTTTTCACAATCTTTGTGTCTTTGCATTGATGCCCGCACATTTGAGGAGATGGTCACCTCTTCCAGGTTTTACAGGTATTCTTTGATGGTGTTAGACCTTTAGTACTTAATATTGTAACTTAATCACTGGACTGTTATTGCTTCCTGGTCTGGGGAAGACTAAAGAGAGTGCTAGAATTTAAAGGTTGTTTAAAAGGAAAAAAAGCTCTTTTAGTTGTTTCCAAGTGAGAGGAAGATTCCACATTAGCACCTGGGCTTTGTGGGAAATCTAACCAGGGATTCAGGCTTTCCTTTGAGTTTTGCCTCCAGTAGAGCTGTTGTATCATCCAGTCTCCTCAGTGTGGCATCTCTGCTGATTGGAGCACAGAACAGCTGCAAGATCTGCATGTGAGTTTCAGCAATCAACATCTCTGCTTTCGTCCCCAGTTCACCCCTGGTGTTTCAGCACACCTGGTACTTGGAATGGTTCATGAGACAGGACTAGAGTGAGCTTCTTGTGAAGATTCTCAGACTGGTGGGGAGATCAAAGTTTCATCTCCAATTCCCTCCTTACCTTGTAAACTGTGGGTCTAAGGAAATTATCTGTGAGTGATGTTTTGCCAGGTTGGGGGAGGGGATGGCACAGTCTCATATGAAGTGGGTATTATGATTCATAATTTACTGATGAAATATCAGGAGCTTAGAGACATGGATTACTTTATAGTTAGAAAAAAGACAGTACAGGAACTTGACTTCTGCCTGGTTCCCATTCTTAGATCACCGCCATCCACATTGTTAAGTGGACACACTGAAGCAACACTTGTGTTTAAAGGTCAAAAATTCCCTCATGTGTAGTAGGTGATACTAATCTTCAAGGTTCTCACCCTGGAGCAACAGTGCTAACTTTGCCATGCTTCAATATGAGTGAATATAGTCAGTTTTTCAGTAAGTACAAGATGATGTGACTGATGTGTTCCAGGAAAATGGTTAAAATAGGTAGAAGCACATACACAGACTTGGGAAACCTTTAGCTTTTATTCTTGCCTAATGTATAGCATACTTTCTGCAAAAATTATGAGTTAAATATACTTTAATGAAGATAAGATATTTAAAATATAATTATGACAATTTAAAAAATCTTATGAATACAGAAGGAAAAAGAGCCAGTAAACAACAAAATAAAAACAAACCAACAAAAAATAAATGAAATAAGAATAAAATCTTCTCAAGTTCTAGACAGTCTATTCATTTCTTTTCTTTTCCAGGTAGAAGCTCCCTGGAACAACTGCTGGAATAAGGATCCAGAGTGGAAGGTAGTTAGTTATTTCACTGAGAACACACATGTGATTCATGCAAGAAAGTCTATGTTCCGGACAAGGTAGCCAAGCCTAAGCACATTTCTGCTTCATTGAGGTCTCTGGAAAATGCAGGCTTTCAGGACACTTGAGGCCGCTGCCTCAGTGCAGCTGTTATTTTAATTCGTGTGAGTCCTTACACCTCATTTAGGTTTAAAAATAGGTGCTCTCCTTATCTGTGGTATTCAGTTGCAAGTATTCCAGAGTGCCTTTTTTATAGCTGGCTACTCGTCTTGGTTTTTGGCGTCTTATCCCTGCTGCCTGTCTTTTCTGTAAGGAGTTGGCAATCATGTCTGAAAATTCTGCTTGCAAACGTTGTTGATTCTCCCTGGAAACAGGGTGGGAAGAGAAAATAGAACTTCTTAGCAATTCATACAGAATATTCCTTAGCTCCAGAAGAATGAGTTCAGTTAGTTACTCTTTAAATGCCTATTCTGTGCTAGACACAGGAAATCCAAAGAATACAAAATGATCCTTGCCTTTGGTGAGCTTAAAAAACTGTCATCTCTGCTAGGAAATTACACTTCAATTTCAAAGTGAAACAATATGCTGCTGGAATTTGGAAGCATGGTTGGGAGGATCTAGGTCTACATATGCCACTGTAGGAAGGGGAAAAGAAGCTGGGAGGATGCCAGGCCCCTGCCACACAACCCTAAAAACTCATTGGTCCCACACATACTTGACAGTGTGAGTCTTGTTTGGGCACAGCTTAGAATGGTGAAGAGGCCACGAGTGTAGAATGGACCTGGGACACTCCAGGTAAGGAGCCAGGTTTCTCATGCCCCAGGGAAGATTTGGGTTATTTTGGCTTTTCTAGAGGCTTCCCTTGTCTGGGCCTGCCATCTAGGCCTCTACAAGACAGAGTTTCTTAACCATAGCAAAAGCCAAGGCAATGGCCGGATGGCTGCAGTAACATGTATTGATAGGGAACTAAATGACAACTTGAGTCACATTTAGGAGAACTGAAACCTGTCAGTTAACCCTGAAACTTTGTCTTCCTCATCTCAGGGAGAACACAGGCTTCATGTTGATACCCAGAACTGCAGTCTTGCAGCTGAGGGAGGTCCTGTTTTCATCAGGCGACTCAACGGAAAGATGAAGACAGGAGTGGAATGCGGAGACCCTCTTTGCCCCCAGAATGCTCCACTCTTGTGAGAACCAGACACACATCAGGTGAACTCTAAAGTGTCTTCTATTCTCCCGAGCAAGCCTGGAACACAATGCTAGCTTTGTCATGCTTTACTGCAGGGCAATATAGTCAGTTTTTCAGCAGGGACAAGATGATGACTGGTACATTCTAGGAAAGTGGCAGAATAGGTAGAAGCACATACCCAGAGCAGGAAACTTTTAACTCATTCTTGTCTAATATGTAGTACATTTTCTGCGTATACTGTAAGTTAAGTATATTTTAATGCAGATAAAGTATTTAAAACATAATTTTGACAGTTAAAAAATATCATGAATACAGAGCCAGTAAAGAAAATGAAATAACAAAATCTCCTCAAGTTCTAAATAGTCTGTTCATTCCTTCTTTTTTCCAGGTGGAAGCTCCCTCTTGGGATAAAGGATCCAGAGTAAAAAAAAAAAAAAAAGGTAGTTTTATACTAAGAACACACATCAAATTCATGAAGTGAATCTGTGTTCCAGACAAGGCAGCCAAGGCTAAGTACTTTTCTGTTTCATTGAGGTCTCAGGAAAATGCAGCCTTTCAGGATAATTCCCTTCTTGCAGTCTAAGAAGGGAGGTTTCCAAACATTCTCATGTGTAGTCCCTTGCCTCATATGCAATATATGCCACTTGTAAGGTGCCTGCCAACTTAAATTGGCTATAAGTAGCGTAACTTACAAAGCCAAGATCTCTCATTTCCTCCCCATCCCTGCCACACCCAGGAGCTTACACAGTAGGAGGGGTTGGCAGGTTGAATTTCTGGTCCTTCATCCCGGTCAGCCAGTAGGTAGTCTCATTTCCTCTTCCCTAGTAAGACAAAAGAGTTACGTACCACAGAGGCCAACGAGTCAGTTCAGCTGTAGCCCACTGTTCCCACAATAATCTGTTTCTAAGACACATTTCACTTCCGCATTTCTCATCAGTGCCAATATTTAAGCGCATCACACATCCCTGTTATGATTTGCATTATCTCTAGACAGATCTTTATTTCCAAGTGCCTTTTTAAAAATAAGTTTCTCATTCAGCAGACATCCTTTTCTCAGAGTAGAGTTTTCTTTTTTTTCCAAAAGACATTTTAAAATATCACTCTAGCAACATCACAAGAACTCTAACTTAAAAAAGAGGAAAATTCATCTACAATTCTGCTACATCAACAAATCCAACTGGTTGCCATTGTCCATATTTTCTTCTAGCCCTTTTTGCAATAAAGTTTTGCCACAAAACTTTTGCTACAGTTCCCCCATCTTATTCTATACACATGTACATCACGATTAAGTACTCATTAAGTGACATTTGTGGGCCCCATCTGGAGTGTATGGAAATCTACTGGAATACTGGAAACTCAGTTTTTGCTAAAGCTGGTATTTGAAAAAGAGACTGGAGATATACATGTATATATCTTTTTCAAAATACATATGGTTCAAACATAGCCAGTGAACCACCATTTTTAAAAGATGGATTTAATCATTCAGTGGCTATGTTTGGACCATAGTAATCCATAAATGGCTTCTATTGTGGGGTAAATGTTCTTTGTAAAAAATGTATTTTTTCTGCAAAGAACGTTTATGGAGAACTCAAAATAACTCAAAAATGATGTTAGACCACTTTTACATAAAAGGAGACTTTTCCAAGGTGCAGTCAAAATGTAAAGGCCAGAAGCATTATGGCTACTGGAAACAGGTAACTTAAAGTTAATAGTTGGCTTTGCCAGTTGTGAAAAGATTGTAATAACTTTGAAAAAGCAACCTGAGAAGCAACTGAAGACAACTGATGGCTTTGGAGGGCAGTTATTTCAAATGTGAGGAACATGAAGAATCTAAAGTAGTAATTCTCAAATATTAGTGTGGTCACAAAAACATTATATTGTTAAAAATATAGATTCCCGATCTATACCCATAGTGAATCTTGCATAGCAGGCCTGGTGGAGTGTCCAGACATCTGCATTTTAACAAGCATCCAGATGATAAGTCAGGAGGAGAATGGGCCCACGCCTTGTGATTCACACCTTGCGATTCCAGAGCTTCTAAATAGTAAAGCAACTGGCAAGAGAGGTGACCTCAGATCATAGCAGCGTTGTGTAGTAAGAGTAGGGAAGTAAGTTGGGGGACAGGGGTTGTGATTTAAGTTAAATAAGTCCTGGACCAGACTGTATGTAGCTCTTGTGTTTGGAGGAGGAACTGGAGACAAAACTTGAATATGGCAGAGGAAATGGTGGCAAAATTCAAAATGTCAAAGGCGCTCTTTGGAGTAAAGGAAAGTTCTGAGTTCACATTTTTTGGTGGTGGTTTCTCTTGTAGAGGATGGAGAGTGCTCATTGTGACTAGTATAGGAAAGAATTCTTCATTAACATGCTCCTCAGCTTTCCTGGCTGTGTCTCAGAGGAGGTGGCCCAAGCATGTCTGAGAGCTTTTTCTAAGTATTATCTCTGTGGACTCCTTACCTTCAAGTACGTTTCTCCTCTCACTTCATACAGGAACTGGCACTCTGTTCTCTTCAGGATGGCTATAGTGGAGCCACTTACGTGAATTCTCAGGGCTGGATATGCAAAACAAGTAAATAAAAATCTCAGCCATTTGGAAATAAATTGCATGGCCTTTTTGTTTCCCATTGATTCAGGATATTAGCAATACCTGAGGCAAGAATCTTAAATCAAGGAGAAACAATTGTGATTATTTTAGTGAAAGAACACTTAAAAGTAACATCAGAGGGATAAGAAATGATATAGTTAGGTGTTTATTCCCACCCAAATCTCTTGTTGAATTTCAATCCCAGGTGCTGGAGGCCTGGCCTCTCGCCAGGTGTCTAGGTCACAGGGGTGGATCCCTCATGGCTTGGTGCTGTCTTTGCCATAGTGAGTTCTCACAAGATCTGGTCATTTAAAAGTGTGTGGCACCCACCTCTGCCACGCTCTCTCTGCCTGCTCCTGCTTTGCCTTCTGCCATGAGTAAAAGCTTCCTGAGGCCTCCCCAGAAGCAGATGCAGGCGCTATTCTTCCTGTACAGCCTGCAGAACCATGAGCCAATTAAACCTCTTTTCTTAGAAATAACCCCGTCTCAGGTATTTCTTTATAGCAATGCAAGAACGGCCTCACTCAAGAAATATAATCTCATATGGGAGGAAAGAGGTCCTGGCATCAGTTTTCAGGGCCCTGAGTGATAGGGATCCCTAGGTTTTGCTCCATAGATTCTCATTTTGGCTCCAAGTAGTAGCCTGGGGGACCTAGTTTTAGATTTGGCTTGTAGTGCCAAGTTTCGGAGTTGGAGTTTGGTTTTGGGTTCCTGTGAAAAACTTTTAATAAATAGCTAAAGCCTTGTGGGCAATGTGAAGATTCAGGAGAGTCATGGGGTCTTGATTTTCTCAAATTTCCTTCTTCTGGAACATTGTTATCCTTTGACAAAACAAATGGTGAGGGCACTTCCAATCACGAGTCCAGTGATATGTACCACCTCTCCCAATATGGGGGCCTAATAGCAACACCACAAACAATAACAGTAAGAATAATGATAATCCCAAATTGTATACCAACCATATACATGATTGCTAAATGCTTAACATGACACCATCCCAAAGTCTTTCAGAAACCCTCTTGGCAAGGTTGGTATTCCATTCTCAATTTAAATCTTTATCTTTCTGAGGGCTAGAAGGATCCGGTAGCTTTCTCCCAACTTATACTGACAGTGATTAACACAATTTCAATTTAACCCAAGTCTGTATGACCCCAACCATATCCTTTACCTTGCCAGCATGAGTTGCCAGTACAAACCAGTATTAGATTGTCAGTACAATACGAAAATACCATCCTGCCTCCTGTGGTTTTGTAAGCCCTACCCATGTCTACCAGTGCTGCTTTCTCTCTTCTATATATTCTACTACCACTCAACATTTATTGAGCATCTACTTCATGCAGCACATTGTGCCTTTACCTTGCCAAGCAAATACAATATATTCCTTTGTATTTAACACATGCTTAGATTTTTCCTTGCTAAAATTCTTGGTTAGGCATGAGGGTTTATGCCTGTAATTCCAACACTTTGGGAGGCCAAGGCAGAAGACTAGCTTGAGCCCAGGAGTTTGAGACCAGCCTAGACAACATTGGGAGACACATCTCTACAGAAAAATTAAAAAATTAGCTGTGTGTGTTGGCATGCCTGTAGTCCCAGCTACTCAAGACGCTGAGGTGGAAGGATCACTTGAGCCCAGCAGTTCAAGGACGCAGTGAGCTGTGATTGTGTCACTGCACTAAAGCCTAGGTGACAGAGTGAGACCCCATCTCAAACAAATAAACAAAACTCAATTTCCAGAAAAACCGAATATGCTTTGGGAGGCCAAGGTGGAAAGATCGCTTGCAGTCAAGAGTTTGAGACCAGCCTGGGCAACACAGACCCAGTCTTTATTTAAAATTTAACAATTAGCTGAATGTGCTGATATGTTCCTGCAGTCCCAGCTACTTGTGGGGGTGAGGTAGGAGGATCACTTGAGCCCAGGAGTTCAAGTTTACAGTGAGCTATGATTGTGCCACTGCACTCCAGCCTGGATGACAGAACAAGAGCCTGTCTCCAAAAAACAAAAACAAAAAAGCAAAAGCAAATAACAGGGAAACAGGAATGTGAACCAGAGTGTATAGTTCTTACCTTGCCCACTATTTTTTTTTTAACTTTCATAAATCTATGCTAAATGCCATGACCATTCTAAGTAGAATATCCATGAATTCATTGTATATGAAACAAAAATATAGAAACAGTCTAAAACTGAGCAAAAGTGGAATAATAAAATAATTATCAGTAAACAACAACAAAAGCAAATGCACAAAAGCTGGATTGACACAGGGTTGTGTTCAGCCAATGTGAAGAATCATTCCACAGCTCACTGGCACTTTGTATTTCCCTATTGTGCATTTTATCTCACAGTTGCCCTCTGGTGGAAGACAGAGAGTCTTTGTCTTCTGAGAAAAACCATCTCTCTGCTTACGGAGGCCAGTGGATTCCATCCTAGAGGCTGTGTTGACTGTATCTCCAAATAGGCAGTAACGAGGCATCTTGATTCCCACAACTCCAGCAGCACAGGGACCTGAAATGAAGGACAAAAAGCAGGAAGTAGAGGCAATAGAAATTGCAGAGTAGAGTGAAAACAGGTAAGCTTCTCGGCATGGTCACAATCCTGAACACTTCCTGTAATAGAGAAGTGGCTGAGGATATAAAATGTGAACTGGGACTTTTGCTTTAAATGGATGAATCCAATGAAGCATCATTATAGAATGCATGCGATCATAAAGTATTTTGCTCTCACAAAGAAAACAACATGTGTAGCAAACAGGAAGACATCCGGAGATCCAGATCACAAAGGTGATTTTAAATAGAAGGCTCTCAGGAAGGATGAAGATGAGCCCACTGCCTGCTTACTGTGCCAAACCACACGAACCTGAATTTCACACTGATGGAGGGCACTGTAGACTTGAAGCCTCAATGGCTCAAGTTTAATTTTTATTTTAAGGTGGCATTTCCGGGATTGGTGGCATGACAATGGAAGACAGAAGACAAAACAATGGCATAACCTTCCTTAAGCATTTCATGAGCCAGGAGAATGCAGCTGGATGGGGAAGCCTGTTGCACAAGGAGGTTCTAGCCAGCCGAAGGCGAGACTATGCTCTGTGGCATATTAGTTAGGAAAGAAGGGTTATTCAGTCAAGTATTTGCATGAAATGACTGAATGCAAGGAGTTGCCGGTTTAAGAAGTTAAAGACTAATTCAGAAACTGAAAAACCAGGTTTTAGGCAATGACTTGCAAGAGATTAATCTAGATGACTTCTGAGTTCACCATGTTTTTCCATAACACCTGTAACTCATCTCAAATCTTGATGTTCAAGGCTATTGAATTAAACTAAGTTTGGCCTGAGACAGCCTCTTAGGGGTCCCTATGCAACAAAATGCAACCTAGTTTGATCTATAAAAAAAAAACTAAGAGTGTAGCCCAGGTACTTACGTTACAAATAGCTGAGTCTCAGCGAATCACAGTAGCTGAGCTTCAGCCAATCACAGGCTGCCAATTGATCAGACCTTGATCAAATCAGGGAAACACGGAGCTGTGATCAATCAAGTTGTTTCTGTCTCTCACTTCTGTTTTCTGTCTATAAACACTGCCTGCCCACCTTGCCCAGGGAAGCTCTCCGTCTGAACCTCTTCTGGTTCTAAGGGCCATCTGATTTGAAAATTGTTCGTTGCTCAATTAAACTGTGTTAAATTATTTAGTATGCATAAAGCTTTTCTTTTAACAAGGCTATGTAACTTTCATGGTCTTGCAAGTGACCCATGTACTTTCTGTACTACTGCGGTGGCAGGCAGGGAAGGGGGTATAAATATTACAGGAATTTCACCAGCTGTGTTTTTTTTCCCTCGTGGATAATCTAATCCACTTAAGATACTATATTTAGTGGGAAAATAGATAGAAGTTAGTGGTGGGGAGAGAGGAAATGAGGAGGAGATAAATGAAATCATAGGTATGGTGATTTAAATAGGAAGTCCAAAGCTTCTTGTTTTTGTACATGTTTGCTGTTTATCATTTCAGTAGTCAGTGGTGCTCTCAAAGGTCTTGTTCTTAGAGCGCTCTAGGAACTGGGTCTATGTATCAGGATGCATAGTGGGACCTCATATTTGGCAAAAAGAATTAAGACCAAACATTAGGTGAAGTAGATCACACACGAAGACCTTTTATCCTTTCTGATTTAGTTGGTGCACAGCAGTACATATGGGTCTCTGTTTGCTAAGATGCTGAACTCCATACCAGAGTGAACTCCAATGCGAATCCATATTGGGAGTCCAGGAAGATGCTCCAGCTCAAAGGTCCCCATGAAGCTGAGGATTTCCAAGGCCATCTTGGCAATGTCTATTGCATGCCGATTCCCATTTCTCTTAGGCAAACCACTAGCCACCATGTAGGCATCACCAATGGTTTCCACCTGTGGAAACAGTTTCTCATGAGTGGCTCTGCCACTTTGAAAAGCATAGAAATTAAACAGAAGCTGTTAATCACATATCAAACACAAAAAGTGATTTGGGAACACAGTATGAGCATAGCTCTTTACGCTTTTTTGGGGGCCAGTTCGATCAGTTCTACGCTGATTTCTTTGGGGTTTTTATAGTCTAGTTAATGAGTGATATAAAGGAATTTAGCCATTTAAAAGTACTTCACAATTATATAAATTGTCCAGATGTGGTGACAATTCTAGAAATGTTCAAATAAATAATCTGAATGGCTTTATGTAATTTGAGGAACACTCTGCGTTACCTGAAAAGTAATCCTTTAGCAAATGTCTACACACTATTTGACAGAATATTTTGTAATGTGTAATTGCACACATTTTTGTAGTATGATTTTCTATTTATTATAACCCCAGGGTCTTCTCTGCTTCATTTCTAGTCAGCCTAAACACTGCCCATATAAGATTTAAGAGCATGCCATTTGGTCTAAATTTAGTTTCCCAGATTCATTCCTGCTGAACTTCCTGTTGTATCTTTTGTGCTGCTGCTTAAAGTTAAATGGTAATTTTGACTTCTCGCCCCTCTGATTCTTCTACTTCTCTTCACTTTTAGCTCAGATTCAACCATCAATTCACTAAATGTAAACTAGAGAGGACAAGAGTAGTAACAGACACAACCAATTCAGGTTCTGATGACCTCAGGTAGTACAATTAATTGTTTCAGCCTGTTAGGTGACGTGGTTACCTTGTAGACATCATGATGATCAACAATGTGGTCGAAACTCTTATAGATGTCATTAAGCATGTCCACCACTTCCATGGGTGTGCTGTATTTGCAGATAGTAGTGAAACCTACAATATCACTAAAGTATATTGTAACTTCCTCATATAGTTCTGGCTCCACAATGCCTTTCTCCTTCAGAGACTTTACCACTAGCCTAGATAAGGAAGGAAAAAAATATGTCTTTAACTTCAGCAAATTTTTTCTTGTTTCACATAAATCTTTCAGATAGTTGTGATTGTCTACCAGGAATTGTAGAATTTGGGACTTCCAGTGAATTGAGTGAATAGGAAACAGAGGTTGTGTACATCATATACATGAACATATTACACACATACACATATAATACGTGTTGTGAACACAGATGAATATAGGCAGGTTCAACATTAACTTAGTGTTTGATTATTAACACTAATATACATAAACAGGTAAGTTTAATACCGTAAAAACTCTCATGTATATATATATATATATATGTACACACACACATATATACTTGCCCACTTTTTGCTTCTCTATTGATAATCAGCTTCTTACAGATATGGCTCTATATGCAGAAGCTGAGGAGAGTGTGGTATTACTTAAATCGCCATGGGTGTTAGATCTGAATTTCTCAACAAAGTCGATAGTTTTACTATCCTGGCATATGTAACATGGCATTGCTTAACATTACTGTGAAATAATAATGCGTTTAAATATACATTTTGATGTATTATGAACCAGAGTTTATCTGATATATTTTGAAACTGGATTTGGGTACTTTAAAAAGCAAAATCAATTATGTAAATAAATTAAATTATGCTAAAACTATGAAAGTCAAATTAAAGCAAATTTTAGAATATCTTTGGTGAATAAGGAGCAGCATATCAGACTCAAGATTGAGAGAAGAGAACCAGAAGAAGGGACTTCACACTTGATGTGCCAAGATACCTCTTCATTGAAAAAAGGGAGTGGAGGCTGACATGAAGCGGGATGCTCCCTGTCTGTCCTTGCCATCACTTTGTAGTGGCCCTGAGTATGGAACCACTAGAATCAGAAACTGGAAGCTAGGTGATACTATAAAAGTCATTGAAAATAAATCTTTCATTTTTACAGTGAGAAAAATGAGATCTAAAAAAGTATGACTTCCATAAAGTCCCACAGCCCTTTAGGGACATAGCCAGGACTAGAACTCAGTAAACTTCAGTCCGACTCATCAGTCTTTTTTTGCACTACACTCCCTGCATAACCCAGGCCTTGGATATTCAGGAAGATGGGGAAGATTTGGAGGTGTGCTGACTGCAGCAAAGAAGTGGGCTCTCCTGGAAAGAAAACAACCCATCAACCACAAAGATTTCTAACACTCATTTGGAGAACCTCCAGAGCATCTTGAGAAACCTTTTTAATTGGTACAATGACAAAACTGTAACCCTTGAAAAGCATTCCTTTGGTGCTGCTTGGATTCCTAGGGGCACATGTGGAGTGGTTGTTCTTGACATGCCCTATATAAAGTGTGTAGTATTTTGGAGGGTACATAGATGTAATGACTAAATTGGATATTCTGCCATATTTGTAATTCATTGCACTGTTTATATCTGAAATGTCATATGAGTTTGTTGATATGGTTTGGCTCCATGTCCCCACCCAAATCTCATGTTGAATTTTAATCTCTAATGTTGAGAGAGGGACCTGGTGTGAAGTGATGGAATCATGGGTGCAGATTTCCCCCTTGCTTTTCTTGTGTTAGTAAGTTCTCATGAGATCTAGTTGTTTGAATGTGTGTAGCACCTCCCCGTTTGCTCTCTCTCTCACTTCCATGTGAAAAAGGTACTTGCTTTCCCTTCACCCTTCCACCATGATTGTAAGTTTCCTGAGGCCTTCCCAGCCATACCTCTTGTAAAGCTGGTGGGACTGTGAGTCAATTAAACCTCCTACTTGCCCAGTCTCAGGCAGTTCTTTATAGAAGGGTGAGAATGGACTATTACACTTGGAAAATAGTATGTTGCCCAGAGAGAGAAACTCATGTTGTAAATAACTGAAGGAAGGGATGAGACTTAATATGAGGAGCTTTGACAACAGGTTGTTGCGGACACAGATAAAAGTAGTATACAGACTAGATCTCTTAGAAAATCTTCCCATAAGAAAAAACTTCTGGCCAGGTGCAGTGGCTCACGCCTGTAATCTCTGCACTTTGGGAAGCCGAGGCAGGTGGATCACCTAAGGTCAGAAGTTGTAGATCAGTCTGGCTGACATGGTAAAACTCCATCTCTACTAAAAATACAAAAATCAGCTGGGCGTGGTGATGTGCGCCTGTAATCCCAGCTACTTGGCTGGCTGAGGCAGGAAAATCACTTGAACCCAGGAGGGAGAGGTTGCAGTGATCCCAGGTCACGCCATTGCACTCCAGCCTGGACAACAAGAGGGAAACTCCATCTCAAAGAAAAAAACAAAACAACAACAACAGTGACAAAAAAAGAAGAAACATCTATTTTAATGTATTTAAATACCCCAAGGGGTACTGTTCAAATAAGAGTTTAAGTGATATCTGTTTCCTGCATACAATCTTAAGTTTATTTCCCTTTGGGGAAAATAAAACTGGTGGTCACCTGTTGGGAAACATATTTCTTTTTTATTCTGCTAGTTATTGCTCATGCATGTTTTAGTTTTATCTTGCAAATATAATTTTTACATAAACAACCAAAGTGAGTTGTGGTGACACCATGGTGTATTGTACCTCTTGAAGAGACTTGTGCGATAGAGCCTTTGGAAATCTAATAAAAACATCTACCATCTAGTGGTCCAACTGGCATATTGAACCAAGGCTAGGAAAAAAGATGAAATGGTGAGCCAGCTGATTCAAGCCACTTGGGTGACATTACGGTGGTTAAAACCACCACCAATGAAACCTGGGAAGACAGCCAGATAACTAGGATGTTGTTTTCGTCACAACTCAGCATTAAAGACCAGGCGAGGAATTATGCATTATGTAACTAACATTTATGGAGCTCTGACACAAATTATCATCCCTGAAGTGAAAATGAAGGGTTCCATATTGTTTCCAGGCACTCTGAGGCCTCATGGGTTTTGTCCTTCTATCACAAGGTTATGAGACATCACTTGCCAACTGTGTTCCAACTCCTTTCCCCCAAGCTGTGATCTGCCTCCAAGTTTTCTTGCAGGTGATTTGACTTTCACAGGTTTGAGATTTTGAGGGCAGAGTTGCTAAAGCAGATCAGGGGCTCTGGCTCAGGCCTCTTGGGTAGAATTCCAGCTCTGCCATTCACTGGGTGACCTTCAGAACATTAGTTAGTGGAGTACAAACTGGAACAAGGCTTAGCAAAGTACATGCATTTTAAAACCAGTAATCTACTGAAGAATATATGAAAGGAAACAAATCCTATATAGATACAATGAAAAACAATGCTAGAAGGACATGCTGACGATTTCAGCCTCCACATCAGCAAGACTTGCCTTACCTTGGAAGCAACATAAAGTTAAGTCTGTCAGCCCTGTCCCTCTCTGCCTTGTACAGCTGTGTCCTTTCCTCTACCAGATGTTCCAGGTTTCGAGAATATAGCTGTAGACGTCGGATCAAGGTATCCATATAGCTTTCATTTTTTTGGTCATGAAAAAGGCTGTAGGTAGTAATAGATAAAGAGCTCTTATACATTATTAAGAAAACATGAATATCCAATAAAACATTGGACAAACATGATGAACCGGTAATTAAAGAAAAATAAAAGCCAACAAACATAACAAAAAACGTCATCTGGTTTTGGTGGTTCACACCTGTAATCCCAGCACTTTGGGAGGCCAAGGCAGGAGGATCACTTGAGGTCAGGAGTTTGAGACCAGCCTGACCAACATGGTGAAACCCTGTCTCTACTAGAAATGCAAAAATTAGCCAGGCGTAATGGCCCATGCTTGTAGTCCCAGCCACTGTGGAGGCTGAGGCAGGAGAATCGTTTGAACCTGGGAGGTGGAGGTAGCAGTGAGCTGAGATTGTGCCACTGCACTTCAGCCTGGGTGATAGAGCAAGACTCTTTATAAAAAAAAAAAAAAGAAAGAAAGAAAAACTAACTTAATCTTAGGACAAAAATAAGATTTAAAAAAATGATGATAATCAATGTAAGAGAAGGAGAAAATATATACAGTACAAAACCTTCCTGAAGAGCAATTTGGTAAAAAAAAAAAACAAACATGTATATGTATATATGTCGCAAGCTTTAAGAATGCATATACCAATGAGCTTATAACTCTATTTCTGAGAATTATCCTAAGGAAACAATCATGAATGTGTTTAGAGTTAACAACAAAAAATGTCACAGTATTCTTTCAAGACAGACATTTGAAAATAATCTAAATGTGTAACAAAAATGTAGTTAAAATATGATGGGACGATGGAACATTAACATTTTAATTTGTATCATAAAATACAAATTAGAATAGTTGAATACACAGAAAGACACTCCCTCTGTATTATTATTATTATTATTATTATTATTATTATTATTTTAGAATAAAAAGAATGAAAGAGAGAAAGGAAGAGGAAGAGATTTTAGAAAAAGAGAGAAAAGGAGAAAGAAAGAAACAGCAAAAGAAAGAAAAAATGAAAGAGAAAG
>CAUYQU010047265.1:0-16119 GCA_963574635.1 Cheracebus regulus | reverse complement strand
TTTTTTTTTTTTTTTGGAGGGGGATAGAGTTTCGTGCTTGTTGCCCAGGCCGGAGTGTAAATGGCGTGATCTCAGCTCACTGCAACTTCAGCCTACCAGGTTCAAGTGATTCTCCTGCCTCAGCCTCCTCAGTAGCTGAGATTACGGGTGCCAGCCACCATGCCCGGCTAATTTTTTGTATTTTTATTAGAGACGGGTTTCACCATGTTGGCTAGGCTAGTCTTGAGCTCCTGACCTTAGGTGATCCACCCACCTCGGCCTCCCAAACTGCTGGGATTACAGGCGTGAGCCACGGTACCCAGCCTTTCACCCTTCCCCTTTGTTTCTTTGAGACAGGGTCTGGCTCAGGGACCTCCTGGGCTCAAATGATCCTCCAACCTTGGCCTCTCAAGTAGCTGGGACTGTAGGTGCAAGCCACCACCCCCGGCTAATTTGTGTATTTTTTGTAGAGAGAGTTTCACCATGTTGCTCAGGCCGGTCTCAAACTCCTGAGCCTAAGCAATCTTTCCCCCTCAGTCTTCCAAGTGCTGGGTGATGGTGCATGCTTGTAATCCCAGCTACTCTGGACGCTGAGGCACGAGACTCTCGAACCTGAGAAGAGAAGGATGTAGTGAGCCATTATCGTACCACTACACTTCCAGAGCAAGACTGTATCAAAAAAAAAAAGGGACCTGGCGTGGTGGCTTATGCCTGTAATCCCAGCATGCTGAGAGGCCGAGGCAGGCGGATCACCTGAGGTAAGGAGTTAGAGGCCAGCCTGGCCAACAGAGCGAAACCCCATCTCTACTAAAATTACAAAAATTAGTTGGGCATGCTGGTGCACGCTTGTAATTCCAGCTACTTGGGAAGCTGAGGCGGGAGAATCACTTGAGCTCGGGGTGTGGAGGTTACAGTGAGCCGAGATCGTGCCACTGCACTCCCTGGGCAACGAGAGCAAAACTCCATCTCAAAAAATAAAAGGAAATTTTTGAGTCTTTGCCAGTTTGATGGTTACAAAATGTTACCTTCCTCTACTAGTAGTGGTAATCATCTCCTAACTCATGTCCTCATCTCCAGTTTCTAAACTATTCAGCATACAGCTATTAAATTAGTTTTCTGAAAGTATGTGACTTCTGATCTAAAACCTTCTGAGATTCCTATTATTTGATAGGCTTCCTGACCTGGAAGACAAGCCTCTCCACCATCTGTTTCAACCTACTGTTCTTACATGGTGTTTTACTGTTTCATGACACACACTTCATGCTCCAGCTAGTCTGAACTAATACCCATTAATCAAACACACTGTATCAGTCAGGGGTCTGGCAGGAAACAGATGGCATGCTCAAAACGGATAATTTGAGGAGAGCTTAATACAGGAGCTATTTACAAAGCTGTGGGCAGAGTATAGGAAAGCAATTAGAAATAGTGAAATATCCTTAGGGCTGAAGGGACAAAACTGTTACCTGAATGCAGAGACAGAGAGAGTTACCGAGCCACCTGATAGGAGTTTCAGTCCTCAGTGGAGGGATTCAGACAATCCATGGTGACCTGCGAGGGAGAGAGCCATGGGAATTAAAAAATGTCATTCTCTTTTGTTGGTGCCTCCCATTGCCCAACTGGAAATTTCAGAGCAGTGAAGTCTGCTGCTGTACGGTTCATATGAGTCAGCTCCCAGGATGTAGGACAGGGTGGAGAAAAATGAAGAATGGATCTGGAGGAGGAAATAGAAGATATTCAGTGCAGGCTGGCGCTGTGTCTTAACGCCTGTAATCCCAGCACTTTGGGAGACTAAGGTGGGTGGATCACCTAAAGTTGGGAGTTGGAGAGCAGCCTGGCCAACATGGTGAAACCCTATTTCTTTCTTCTTTTTTTTTTTTTTTAAACGGGGTTTCACCGTGTTGGTCAGGCTGGTCTTGAACTCCCAACCTCAGGTGATCCGCCCGCCTTGGCCTCCAAAGTGCTTGGATTACAGGCGTGAGCCACCGCGCCCGGCCGGTGAAACCCTATTTCTACTAAAAACAAAAATTAGGCCTGGTGGTGGGTGCCTGTAATCCCAGCTCCTGTCGGGAGACTGAGACAGGAGAATGGCTTGAACCCGGGAGGTGGAGGTTGCAGTGAGTCGAGATCACACCACTGCACTCCAGCCTGAGTGCCAGAGAGAAACTCCATCTCAAAACAAAAACAAACAAAACAAAACAAAACCCTATATTCAGAGCAAATAGTTTTTGCTGTATTTCTTGGCCTTTTCTCAAGCAGTGCCCACACAGATTGGGTTCACATGCTAAAATTTCATACAAGACAAATGTCACTTCCTCTGGGAAGTCTTCTGGGAGTTTCCTCAGTCTCTTTGACAATGAGGCATGGGCGGGGGTTGATAGTTGATGCCTATAATCTCAGCATTTGGGGAGGCCTTGGCAAGAAGATTGCTTGAGCCCAGGAGTTCAAGACCAGCCTGGGCAACATAGCAAGACTCTGTCTCTACAAAAAATACAAAAATGAGCTAGGCATGGTGGCACATAACTGTGGTCCCAGCTACTCAGGCTACAGTGAACTGTGATTGTGCCACTGCACTCCAGCCTGGGCCACAGAGTGAGACCTTGTCTCAAAAAAATGAGGAGGCAAGGCCCAGTGGCTCATGTCAGTAATCTCAACACATTGGGAGGCCAGGGTGGGCAGATCACTTGAGGTCAGGAGTTTGAGACCACCCTGGCCAACATTGTGAAACCCCGTCTCTACTAATAATACAATAATTAGCTGGGTGTGGTGGTGCGCGCCTGTAATCTCAGCTAGTTGGGAGGCTGAGGCCTGAGAATTGCTTGAATCCAGGAGGCAGAGGTTGCAGTCAGCTTAGATCTCACCACTGCACTCCAGCCTGGGTGACAAAGCAAGAGTATGTCAAAAAGAAAAAAAAGACCCAAAGGAAAAGTTAGAGTCTGAAGAATGGCTACTATGGGAAAGAACAGGGGAAACTTCTGGCCAATATGAAAATACTAAAGACTTGGAGCCGAGCGCGGTGGCTCACGCCTGTAATCCAAGCACTTTGGAGGCCAAGGCGGGTGGATCACCTGAGGTCGGGAGTTCAAGACCAGCCTGACCAACATGGTGAGACCCCACCTTTAAAAAAAGACAAAAAAGAAAAATAAAATATTAAAGACTTACATAAAAGTTAGCTGTAATCTTTGAGGAGGGGAAATGAAGAAGGGAGGAGTAACTGCCTTTTCCCCAGCTTTGGTTATTGAAATTCTCCAGGGATGCCATTCATGCACATCACATCAGAGATGGTAATTTCCAAGAAAGATGATTAGAATGTTGAATGACTTTTAAGGTGATTGAGCAGAGGACTGCTTATGGACATTACCAAGAACGTTCCATAGAAATTGCAGTTTAATAAACCTTAACAAATCCAGCTGATGCACAAATTTCCTCCAAAGCACTGACAGTTTAGCTTTGTTGTTGTTTATTAAGACAGGGTTTCACTCTGTTGCCTAGGCAGTCTCAGGTGTCTGAGTTCCGGCAGCAGGTGGCAGTTTTTTTTTTTTTTTTTTTTTTTGCATAA
This sequence comes from Cheracebus regulus, assembly GCA_963574635.1. NCBI lineage: Eukaryota > Metazoa > Chordata > Mammalia > Primates > Pitheciidae > Cheracebus > Cheracebus regulus. The sequence continues at coordinate 12,584 of CAUYQU010047265.1, read as the reverse complement.
TAACATTTTTTTTTTTAAGAAAGAGAAAGAGAAAGGGGGAGTTTTTTTAAGAGAAAGAAAGAAGAATAAAAAAGAGAAAAAGGGGGAGAGAGAACAAGAATCTTGCTCTATTGCTCAGGATTTCATTTAAATCTGTGAAATGCTATGCAGTTACTAAGAAGTGATTTATTTCCTATTATGTGGTCACTTTTAGAATAGGTGTGATATAATGAAAAAAATATATGTTTTGTGGATATGGGGTGGTGAGTTCTATAAATATTTATTAAATTTGCTTGTTCCAGGTCTGAGTTCAAATCGTGAATGTCCTTGTTAATTTTCTGTCTCGTTAATCTAACAATGTAGTGTTAAAATCTCCCACAATTATTGTGCAGGAGTCTAAGTCTCTATAAAGTCATTAAAAACTTGGCTTATGTATCTGGATGCTCCTGTATCGGGTGCATATATTTAGAATCGTTAGCTCTTATTGTTACTTTGATCCTTTTACCATTATGTAATGTCTTTCTTTATTTCTTTTAGTCTTTGATGCTAATATAGTCTATTTTATCAAGGACGAAAATTGCTTTTCGTCCTTAATAAAAAAAAAAAAGTTTTTTTTTTGTTTTTTTTTTTGTTTTGTTTTTCTTTTTTTGCTCTCCATTAGGTTGGTGAATCTTCCTCCATCCCTTTATGTTGAGCCTTTGTGTGTCCTTGCCTATAAGAAAGGTCTGAATACAGTGTGCCAATGGGTTTTGATTTTTTATTCAGTTTGTCTAACTGTATGTTTTGATTGGGGCATTTAATCCATTTAAGTTTAGGATTAATATTGATATATGTGAGTTTAATACTGTTATTTGATGCTAATTGGCTGTTTGCCCATTAGTTGATGTAGATTCTTCATTATCATAATATTCTTTAATTTTTGGTAAGTTTTTGGGATAACTGATGTTGGTTGTTCCTTTCTGTGTATAGTACTTCTTTCAGAAGTTGTTGCAAAACAGGCCTGGTGGTGATGAAATCTCTGAGTTCTTGCTTGTTTGCAAAAAAATTTATTTTTCCTTCATTTGTAAAACTTAGTTTGGCTGGATATGAAATTCTGGGTTGAAAGTTTTTTTCTTTAAGAATGTTAAATATTAACCCCCACTCTCTTCTGGCTTGTAGAATTTCTACTGAGAGATCTGCTGTGAGTCTGATAGGCTTCCCTTTACAGGTAACCTGGCCTTTCTCTCTGGCTGCCCTTAGTATTTTCTCCTTTATTTCAATCCGAGTAAATCTGACGATTATGTGTCTTGGGGTTGGTCTTCTTAAGAAATATCTTTGTGGGGTCCTCTGTATTGCCTGGAGTTGAGTATTGTCATGCCTTACTAGTTTAGGAAAATTTTCCGGGATAATATCCTGAAGAATATTTTCCAGCTTGGATTCATTCTCTTCATCACATTCAGGTATACCTATTAAATGTAAATTAGGTCTTTTCACATAGTCCCATATTTTTTGGAGACTTTGCTCATTCCTTTTTACCCTTTTTTCTCTGATCTTATCTTCTTGTTTCATTTCATTAAGTTGGTCTTCGACCTCTGATATCCTTTCTTTTGCTCGATCAATTCGACTTAAAACTTGTGCATACGTTGCAGATTTCTCGTATTGTGTTTTTCAGCTCCATTAATTTGTTTATATTCCTCTCTAAATTGTCCATTCTCGTTAGCATTTCGTCAAACCTTTTTTCAGAATTGTTAGTTTCTTTGCATTGGGTTAGAACATGTTCTTTTAGCTCACAGAAGTTTCTTATTATCCACCTTCTGAAGCCTGATTCTGTTAATTCTTTGCACTCGTTTTCCATCAGGCCTTGTTCTGTTGCTGATGAGGAACTACCATCCTCTGTAGAACAACATTATTTTCTTCTGGTGATTGCAGTTTATAAAAATTTGTGCCCACGGCTGAGCAGCTGTGGCTGCTCAGGGACTTTGGCCAGCCTCAACCACAGCCGGGAGCTGAGTGAGGACTGGCAGCCTCATTACTTTTATGCTTCTGCAGGGCCTTCTGGGTGGACTGCAGCACTGACTCGTGGAATTGATGTGCAAACTCTTCTGCCACAAAGGGCTCCCATGGCTTGCTCTTCCCGTTGATGCTGTGGGATAGCTGCACAGGAATGCCCTTGGGTGCAGCACCCCAGATGTAGTGAAGCATGCTCAGGCTCTTCTTGCCTCCAGGGGCCTCATTCAGCCTGGTCTTCTCCTGCCTGGCAAGAGCTAGCTCTTGGACTCTTGACAGCTCCTGGGGCCGGATCTATTCCAGCTTCCCAGGCTCCGCGGCCTCTGGGATGTCAGACAAGGAAGCAGCAACACCAACAGGCTTCTCCACATCCAGAGAGGCTTGCTGTGCGGCTGGTTCACTCAGGGAGATAGCAGGACTGTCCTTCGGAGAGTTTGTCAAGGAATTGGCCACTGCTGCTGACAGTGCCTTCTGCTTTTTCAACAAGTCTCTCTTTGTCTTTCCTCTTCTCGACACTAATGTGGGTCAGGTTGAAGATGGTCAGGAACTTTTCCCTCTCTTCGAAGTTGGGACTGTTGTTCATCTCATCAGGGCTGTAGCGGGTGGACAGCACCAGTCTCGGTGAAGGCATCTGTCGCTGGCTGTGAATTGTGGGGGGCAACCAGCACATCTCTCTCAACATCCACCACCGCTTCCTCTGCTTCTGGGCCACCAATTCCTCCTGCTGTTGGGTGGTCAAGCCAAAAAGCTGCAAAACCTCTAGCTTCTTGGAGGACATGTCCAGTTTGAGGGGCGGCTGCTCGGCCATGCAGCGGAGGTGGGCCCTGACCTCCTCCTTATCACTCTCGTCCTAAGAGTCATCGAGGTTGTAGCAGTACCCTTTCTCCTGGGCCTCCAGCCACCTGCGCTCCTCCAGGTCCAGCTTGCTGACCAGCCCCTGGCGCTGCTGCAGGAACTCTTCATAAATGTAGGCAGCGAGGTCGGGGCCCCGTGGCGCTGGAGGCCAGTAGGGCCAGCCAGGCTTCAGGGGTCTGTTGAGCTCCCTGAAGGTGGCTGCCTGTGGGAGGGAGGCCCACTGCTGGCCCAGGATGGTCTTGGTGGACTTCTTCAGCTGGCCCAGGCCCAGGCAGGAAGGTCTGCTGCTTCAGGCTCCCTCCTCTCGTGGTGGCAGCACAGGTGGTTGGTACTTGTCCAGGGGAGGCAGGCTTAGGCTTCCGTGGCCCCTCTTGCGCTTTCTGCAGGCAGAAGACCTGCTCCACCTTCACCAGTGGCATGACTACCTGGTGGCTGGGCTCAAATGCAGCCTGGTGGTGTGCAGAGGGTGGCTCTCAGACCGCCGCATCTCCAAGGTGTTGTCCATCAGGGACACGGGGTTCCAGAGGGCTGTAGGGGCAGCCTGGAGCTGGGGCTTGGGCAAAATCAGAGGTGGTGGCCCCCCAAATTAATGCGGAGGGTCACGGCCACCTGGCTCGTGACGGTTCGGTCCTGGCTTGGTGGTGCTCTCAGGCCTGTGCTCGCCTCTGCAGGTACTGGGGACTGGCCCATGCACCTGCTGCTGGAACTCAGACACCTGAGACTGCCGGATTGCAGTGGTGCAATCACAGCTCACTGCAGCCTTGACCTCCCAGGCTCAAGCAATGATCCTACCTTAGCCTCCTGAGTAGCCACCACACTTGGCTAATTATTTTTACTTTTTTTTTTTTTTGAGAGATGGGGTGTCACCATATTGCCCAGGCTGGTCTTGAACTCCTAGGCTCAAGGGATCCTCCCACCTCGGCCTCCCAGTGTTGAGATTACAAGTAAGTGAGAACAAGCCAATTTTTTGACTGGGTACATGTTTAATTTACTTTGTTATATTTTAAATTTCTCTTTGTGTGTGTGTGTGTGTGTGTGTGAGACTGAGTCTCTCTCTGTTGCCCATGCTGGAGTGCAGTGGCGAAATCTCAGCTCACTGCAACCTCCACCTCCTGGTTTCAAGCAATTCTCTTGCCTCAGCCTCCGGAGTAGGTGGGGCTACAGGTGTGTGCCACCATGCCCAGCTAATTTTTGTATTTTTAGTAGAGATGGGGTTTTACCATGTTGTCCAGGCTGGTCTCGACCTCCTACCTCAGGTGATCCACCCCCCTTTGCCTGCCAAAGGCATGAGCCACCGTGCCTGGCTAAAGTTTCTCTTAATCTTCAATTTTGGTATGGTTCTGGCATGAAGTATGTTTCCTGCCATGGAAACCCAAACTACAACATTGCATCTCTGGAAAATATGGGCTAGACTTGACTTGGGTTCAATTGTGACTGACGCTAAAGAACCAGTTACATCCTTCAGTCCAATAGCAGCTATAAGACTGTGATATTGGGGCCAGGCAAGGTGGCTCATACCTGTAATCCTGACACTTTGGGAAGCTGAGCTGGGTGGATCACTAAAGGTCAGGAGTTCAAGACCAGCCTGGCCAACATGGCAAAATGCTGTCTCTACTAAAAATGCAAAAATTAGCCAGGCATGGTGGTACATGCCTGTAATCCCAGCTACTTGGGAGGCTGAGGCAGAAGAATCACGTGAACCTGGGAGGCGGATGTTGTAGTGAGCTGAGATTGCACCACTGCACTCCAGCCTGGGTGACAGAGCAAGACTCTGTCTCAAAAAAAAAAAAAAAAGACTATACTATGTCCCTAGGGGCCTTAATAAAAAGTGCTGGATGGGGCAGTGGCTCAACCCTGTAGTGCTGGCACTTTGGGAGACTGAGGTAGGAGGATCACTTGAGCCCAGAAGTTAGAGACCAGCCTGGGCAACATGAGACCCTGTCTCTAACACAAAATTTAAAAATTAGCCAGGTATGGTGGCACATATCTATGGTCCCAGCTATTCAGGGAGCTGAAGTAGGAGGATTTTTTAATTTTTAATTTTTTTTTTTTTTTTTTGAGATGGAGTTTTGCTCTGTCACCCAGGCTGGAGTGCAGTGGCACACTCTCAGCTCACTGCAACCTCCGCCTCCTGGGTTCAAGTGATTCTCCTGCCTCAGCCTCCAGAGCAGCTGGGACTACAGGTGTGCACCACCACGCCCAGCTAATTTTTGTATTTTTAGTAGAGACAGGTTTCACCATATTGGGCAGGCTGGTCTCAAACTCCTGACCTCGTGATCCACCAGCCTTGGCCTTCCAAAGTGCTGGGATTATAGGCATGAGACACCGTCCCTGGCCAATTTTTAATTTTTGTGGATAAATAGTAGGTGAATAAATTTATGGGTTACATGAGATATTTTGATAAAAGCATGCAATGAATAATAATCATATCAGAGTAAATGGGGTGTCCTTCCCCTCAAGCATTTATCCTTTGTTAAAAACAATCCAATTATACTCTTTTAGTTATTTAAAAATGTACAATTAAATTATTTTTGACTATAGTCACCCTGTTTTGCTAGCAAATACTAGGTTTGATTTATTTTATTTTGCAGACAGGGTCTTGCTCTGTCACCCAGGCTGATGTTGCAGTGGTGTTATCCCGGCTCACTGGAGGCTTGATCTCCAAGTCGTAAGTGATCCTGTCACCTCAGCCTCCCCAGTAGCTGGGACTACAGACCTGTACCACCATGCCTGGCTAATTTTTTTTTTTTTTTTTTTTTTTTTTTAGAGACAGTGTCTCCCTATGTTGTCCAGGCTGGTCTTGAACTCCTGGGCTCAAGTGATCCTTCCACTTTGGCCTCCAAAAGTTCTGGGGTTACAGAGGTGAGCCATCGTGCTCAGTCCTGATTCATTTTTCCTTCTTTCTTTTTTTTTTTTTTGAGATGGAGTCTCCCTCTGTCATCCAGGCTGGAGTGCAGTGGCATGATCTCGGCTCACTACGACCTCCGCCTCCAGGGTACAAGCAGTTCTCCTGCCTCAGTCTCCCAAGTAGCTGGGATTACAGGCATGCGCCACCATGTCTGGCTAATTTTTGTATTTTTTTTAGTAGAGACAGGGTTTCACCATGTTGATCAGGCTGGTCTTGAACTCCTGACCTCATGATCTGCCTGCCTCAGCCTCCAAGTGCTGGGGTTACTCACATGAGCCACCTCACCTTGCCCTGATTCATTTTTTTCTAACTAATTTTTTTGTACCCATTAGCCATCCCTACTTGCCCCACCTCCCAGCCCCGACTACCCTTCCCAGCCTATGGTAACCATTCTACTCCATGGTTTCGACTGTTTTAATTTTTAACTCCCACAAATAAGTGAGAACATTTGAAGTGTGTCTTTCTGTGCCCGGCTTATTTCACTTAACATAAAGTCCTCCAGTTCCAGACAGTTGTTGCAAATGACAGGATCCTGTTCTCTTTATGGCTGAATAGTACTCCATTGTGTATATGTACCACAATTTCTTTATCCACTCCTCTGTTGATGGACACTTACATTGTTTCCAAATCTTGGCTATTGTGAACAGAGCTGCAACAAACGTGACTACAGATATCTCTGTGATGTGCTGATTTCCTTTCTTTTGGGTCTACACCTAGGAGTGGGATTGCTGGATCATATGGTAGCTCTAGTTTTAGTTTTTGGAGGAACCTCCTAACTGTTCTCCATAGTGGCTGTACTAACTTACATTCCCGCCAACAGTGTATGAGGGTTCCCTTTTCTCCACCTCCTTGCCAGCATTTGCTATTGCCAGTCTTTGGGATAAAAGCCATTTTGACTGGGGGAAGATGATATCTCATTGTAGTCTGATTTGCCTTTCTCTGACGATCAATGACATTGAGCACCTTTTCGTATGCCTGTTTGCCATTTGTATGTCTTTTCAGAAAGGCCTATTTAGACGTTTTGCCCATTTTCAGATTGGATTATTAGATTTTTTCCTGTGGAATTGTTTGAGCTCCTTATATATTCTGGTTATTAGTCCTTTGTCAGATGGGTAGTTTGCAAATATTTTCTCCCATTCTGTGGCTTGTCTCTTTGTTGATTGTTTCCTTTACTGTGCAGAAGGTAATTAACTTGACATGATCCCATTTATCCTTTTCATTTTTTCTTTTTTTTTGAGATGGAGTCTCACTCTGTCACCAGGCTAGAGTGCAGTGGTGTAATCTCAGCTCACTGCAGCCTCTGCCTCCCTGGTTCAAGTGATTCTCCTGCCTCAGCCTCTGAGTAGCTGGGATTACAGGCATGAGCCACCGCACCCAGCAAATTTTTGTATTTTTAGTAGAGACAGGGTTTCACCATGTTGGCCAGGATGGTCTCTATCTCCTGACTTCATGATCAACTCACCTTGGCCTCCCGTTTTTTTTGTTTTTGTTTTTGAAACAGAGTCTCACTCTGTCTCCCAGGCTGGCATTCTGTGGTACAATCTCAGCTCACTGCAACCTCCACTTCCTGGATTCAAGCAATTCTCTTGCCTCAGCCTCCTGGGTAGCTGGGATTACAGGCATACACCACCACGCCTGGCTAATTTTTGTATTTTTAGTAGAGACAGGGTTTTGCCATGTTGGCCAGGCTGATCTTGAACTCCTGACCTCAGCTGATCTGCTCGCCTCAGTCTCCCAAAGTGCTGAGATTACAGGCATGAGCGACTGCACCCAGCTACCATTTGTTCATTTTTGCTGTGGCTGCCTGTGCTTGTGGGGTATTTCTCAATAAATCTTTGCTGAAGTGGGAGGATTGATTGAGCCTGGGAGTTCAAGGCTGCAGTGAGCCCTGATCGTGTCACTGCACTCCAGCTTGGGCAACAGAGTGAGACCCTTTCTTAAAATAAATAAATAAATAAATAAATAAATAAATAAATTAGTAAAAGTGCTGCTTTCGTGATTTCTCTTATCAGAAAGTTTCTCCTAATAGCACTTTAAAATTTTATTTTATTTTTTGAGATAGGATTTCGCTCTCTTGCCTAGGCTGGCATGCAGTGGCAGGATCAGGGCTCATTGCAACCTCAGCTTCCCAGGCTCACACTATCCTCCTACCTCAGCCTCTGGAGTAGCTGGAACTACAGGTATGAGCCACCTCACCCAGCTAATTTTTCATATTTTTTGTAGAAACCGGGTTTTGCCATGTTGCCCAGGTTGGTCTCAAACTCCTGGGCTCACCCTTGAGCCCGTCTCGGCCTCCCAAAGTGCTGGAATTATAGGCACGAGCCACTGTGCCTGGTGCACTTTCTATGTTTTAAGGAATAGTAGTGTCATAGAGGATGCCGCTTGACCATCCATATGGCTTGAACTTTCCGCTGTGCGCAGCATGACAGTATTAAGCATCTGACAGATCTGATTCCTTTTGTGGAAAGCCTTGCTGCTAGCTGTCTTTGTGTGATAGGCCAGGATAGCTGGGGAGTTATCCTGGGAACAGCCCTCAGATGAATGACTCTCCAGAGTTAGTGAATAAATAGCTCAGCTCCCTCACCCCAGACAGAATAATGCTGAGATGTGTTTCCCCAGGGATTTCCTTCTCCAGGGTGGAAGCTGGCATAATAGCACAGTCTTGTGGGCTGCCTTTCCTTCCTGTACCACTTTGCCACCTCTCCATGGGTGTTACCTGAATCTCTCCAATTAACTATGTTTACTCTCTGAATTTAGGGCAGTGTTTTTAGTGTTTCTCAACCTTTTTATTTTCATCATCACTCCTGGAAGGAGCCTTTTTAGACATTTATTTATTTATTTACGAGACATGGTCTCACTCTGTTGCTCAGTGGTACGATCACAGCTCACTGCAACCTCTGCCTCCCAGGTTCAAGGGATCTTCCTACCTCAGCCTCCCAAGTAGCTGGGACTATAGGCATGAGCTGCCATCCCTGGCTAATTTTTTGTATTTTTCGTAGAGATGGGATTTCACTGTATTGTCCAGGCTGGTCTCAAACTCCTGACCTGAAGTGATCCACCCGCTCTGGCCTCCCAAAGTGCTGGGATTACAGGCATGAGTCATGGCACCTGGCCAGATCTTTTTGTTTTGAAAAGATAGGGGCCACATAGATTTCACATTGGGACTTCTTTTTCCTAGTTATGCCCCTGGGGAGAGGAATAGGAAATGAAGAAATTTGTGGGACATTGAAAGTACATGGTCTTCTATTCAGAAATGTCTATTTAGACCTTTTGCCCACTTTTTAAATTGGATTATTAGATTTTTTTTCCTACAGAGTTGTTTGAGCTCCTTATATAGTCTGGTTATTAATCCTTTATCAGATAAGTAGTTTACAAATATTTTCTCCCAAAGTGAAAGTCTCTTCACTTTGTTGATTGTTACCTTTACTGTGCACAAAGTCGTTAGCTTGACATGATCCTATTTTTCCTTTTTATTTTTTAATTCTTATTTTCTTTTGGAGACAGTCTCACTCTGTTGTCCAGGCTGGAGTGCAGTGGTGCTATCTTGGCTCACTGCAGCCTCCGCCTCTTGGGCTCAAGTGATTCTTGTGCCTCAGCCTCCTTAGTAGCTGAGACTAAAGGCATGTGCCAAGATGCCTGGCTAATTTTTCTTTTTTTGATACAGAGGCTGGGCACGTGGTTCACCCCTGTAGTTCCAACACTTTGAGAGTCCAAGGTGGGCAGATCACCTGAGGTCAGGAGTTCAAGACTAGCCTGGCCAACATGGTAAAACCATCTCTACTAAAAATACAAAAAAATTAGCCAGGCATGGTGGTGCACATCTGTAGTCCCAGCTGCTAGGGAGGCTGAGGCACAAGAATCGCTTGAACTCAGGAGGCAAGGGCTGCAGTGAGCCAGGACTGTATCACTTCACTCCAGCCTGGGCAAGAGTGAGACTCTGTCTCAAAAAAATAAAAAGAAAATAAATAAAATAGTTAAAGGCCAGGCATGGTGGCTCATGCATACCTGTAATCCCAGCACTTTGGGAGGCCGCAGCAGGTGGATCACCTGAGGTCAGGAGTTTGAGACCAGCCTGGCCAATGTGGTGAAATCCCGTTTCTACTAAAAAAGCAAAAATTAGCTGGGTGTGATGGCAGACACCTGTAGTCCGTGAGTCCCAGTTATTTGGGGGGCTGAGGCAGGAGAAAATCACTTGAACCTGGGAGGGAGAAGTTGCAGTGAGCCAAGATTGCAACACTGCACTCTAGCCTGGGTGATAAGAGTGAAACTCCGTCTCAAAAAAAAGAAAAGGGGCCGGGCACGGTGGCTCACGCCTGTAATCCAAGCACTTTGGAGGCCAAAGTGGGCAGATCACCTGAGGTCGGGAGTTCAAGACCAGCCTGACCAACATGGTGAAATCCCACCTTAAAAAAAAAAAAAAAAGAAAAGGTAGGCCAGACGAGGTGGCTCACACCTGTAATCTCAGCACTTTGGCAGGCCGAGGTGGGTGGATCACAAGGTCAGGAGTTCGAGACCAGCCTGGCCAATATGGTGAGACTCTGTCTCTACTAAAAATACAAAAAGATTAGCCTGGCGTGGTGGCGCATGGCTGTAATCCAGCTACTTGGGAGGCCGAGGAAGGAGAATTGCTTGAGCTCAGGAGGTGGAGGTTGCAGTGAGCTGAGATTTTGCCACTGCACTTCAGCCTGGGCAACAGAGCGAGACTCCGTCTAAAAAAAAAAAAAAGGTAGATGGCAGTAGAGAGTACTGGGTTCCTTAAACAGTCATCTCACTGAAAACAACTATAAATGCTAGATAAAATATATCAAAATACTTCTAAAAAGACATCATGGAACTGCTAAGAGAGTAAAGAATATGTGATCAAAATTTTTTTTTTCTGAGATGGAGTCTCGCTCAGTTACCCAGGCTGGAGTATAGTGGCGAGATCTCAGCTCACTGCAACCTCCACCTCCTGGGTTCAAGCAATTCTCCTGTCTCAGCCTCCTGAGTAGCTGAGATTACAGGTGTGTGCAAAAATCCCTGGCTAATTTTGTATTTTTAGTAGAGATGTGGTTTCACCATGTTGGTCAGGCTGGTCTCGAACTCTTGACCTCTGATGATCCGCCTACCTCGGCCTCCCAAAGTGCTGGGATTACAAGTATGAGCCACCATGCTCGGCAGAGATCAAAATTTATCCAGAGATGTGAACTAATTCTAAAATTGGCTTTGTCGTGGGGCTGGGAGATCTCTTGAACTCTTGTAACCGTGAGTTTCTTTTTTTTTTTTTTGAGATGGAGTCTTGCTCTTTTGCCAGGCTAGAGTACAGTGGCACGATCTCGGCTCACTGCAACCTCTGTCTCCCAGATTCAAGCGATTCCCTTCCCTCAGCCTCCTGAGTAGCTAGGACTACAGACATGTGCCACCACACCCAGCTAAATTTTTGTATTTTAGTAGAGATGGGGTTTCACCATGTCCAGGATGGTCTCAATATCCTGACCTCATGATCTGCCTGCCTTGGCCTCCCAAAGTGCTGGGATTACAGGCGTGAGCCACCGCACCCAGCTACCTTGAGTTTCATTTTAACAAGAAAATGGAGAGACGAGACAAGAAGGCAGACAGAAGCCAAAAACTGAGGCTTCCAAAGGGCAGAGTCTAATAAGCCCATCTTCAGTGTAAGAGAATGCTGTGGTCTGAATGTGTGTGCTCCCCGCTGTGGTGTTATGGTATTTATTGGTTTTCATCCATGTTCCTGGCTTATAACTCCCAAAGCCCATGTCCTGGACTTTCGTTATAATGTTGGGTGTGTTAGGCACAGAGGAAGCCTCTGACCTTCTCCTGCCTTCCTTCTACTCTAATGTTTTCCCACCTTTCTGATTGTGGGTCTTAAGACCTTTCCAAGAGAGAGTCCCACCCTGTACAGTGGGGGAACGAATACTGTTGTCATGAAGTTTCCAAAACAACCCCAAAAAGGCCCTGCAGCCCTGGAGTTAAAGCTAGTTCCCGACCCAGTCCTGTCCCGAAGCAGCCTGCCTCCTCTTTCCTTTCAGCATGACAGATACCGCTGTGTCCTTTGCCAAGGAATTTCTGGAAGGTGGAGTGGCCACAAGCATCTCCAAGACGGCAGTAGCACCCATTGCTCGGGTCAAGCTGCTGCTGCAGGTGCAGCATGCCAGCAAGCAGATTCCGGCAGATAAGCCATACAGGGGCATAATATGGAGACTGTGTGGTCCATATTCCCAAGGAGCAGGGAGTCCTGTCCTTCTGGCTTGGTAACCCGGCCAATGTCATCAAATACTTGCCCACCCAGGCTCTCAACTTCGCCTTCAAAGATAAATATAAGCAGATCTTCCTGGGTGGTGTGGAGAAGAGGTCCCCGTTTTGCAGGGAATCTGGCAGCAGGTGGTCAGATTCGCATACTTGTGTTTTGGGTATCCTCTTGATTTTGCCCATACCCGTCTACCAGCCAATGTGGGTCAGGCTGGAGCTGAAAGGGAATTCCGAGGCCTTGGTGACTGCCTGGTTAAGATCTACAAATCTGATGGGATTAAGGGCCTGTACCAAGGCTTTAACGTGTCTGTGCAGGGTATTATCATCTACCGAGCTGCCTACTTCGGTATCTATGACACTGCAAAGGGAATGCTTCCGGATCCCAGGAACACGCACATCATCATCAGCTGGATGATCGCACAGACTGTCACTGCTGTTGCGGGGTTGACTTCCTATCCTTTTGACACTGTTCACTGTGGCACGATTTTGCAGTCGAGGTGCAAAGGAACTGACAACATGTACACAGGCATGCTTGACTGCTGGAGGAAGATTGCTTGTGATGAAGATGGCAAAGCTTTCTTCAAGGGTGCATGGTCCAGTGTTCTCAGAG
>CAUYQU010047263.1:0-30138 GCA_963574635.1 Cheracebus regulus | reverse complement strand
ACTTTTACACTGTTGGTGGGAGTGTAAACTAGTTCAACCATTGTGGAAGACAGTGTGGCGATTCCTCAAGGACCTGGAAATAGACATTCCATTCGACCCAGCAATCCCATTACTGGGTATATATCCAAAGGATTATAAATCGTTTTACTATAAGGACACATGCACACGAATGTTCATTGCAGCACAGTTACAATAGCAAAGACCTGGAACCAACCCAAATGCCCATCAATGATAGACTGGACAGAGAAAATGTGGCAAATATACACCATGGAATATTATGCAGCCATCAAAAACGATGAGATGTGTCCTTTGTAGAGACATGGATGAAGCTGGAAACCATCATTCTCAGCAAACTGACACAAGGACACAAAATCAAACACCGCATGTTCTCACTCATAGGCGGGTGTTGAACAATCAGAACACATGGACATAGGGAGGGGAGCACTATATGCTGGGGTCTGTTGGGGGGAAATAGGGGAGGGACAGTGGGGGGTGGGGAGTTGGAGGGAGATAGCACGGGGAGAAATGCCAGATATAGGTGAAGGGGAGGAAGGCAACAAATCACACTGCCACGGGTGTACCTATGCAACAATATCATATGTTCTTCACATGTACCCCAAAACCTAAAATGCAATAAAAAATAAAATAAATAAATAAAATAAAATAAATTAAAAAAAATGATAAAGGGGATATCACCACCAAGTCCTCAGAAATACAAACTAACATCAGAGATTACTACAAACAATTCTGTGCACATAAACCAGTAAATCTGGAAGAAATGGGTAAATTCCTGGAAACTTGCACCCTCCCAAGACTAAACCAGGAAGAAGTTGAAAACCTGAATAGACCAGTAACAAGGGCTAAAGTTGAGGCAGCAATTAATAGCTTACCAACCAAAAAAAGTCCAGGTCCAGATGGGTTCACAGCCGAATTCTACCTTGTAGGGCTGTGGGGGCCCCACAGGGTCATGGGGTGTCCCTTATTCTGTGTTGAGGTGCAGAATCCAAGAGGTAAAGAGACAGGACACTGAAGAACTGGTGAAGAGCATCTGGACTTGGGGGGGGCCACACCACCTGTGAGCGGAGATCAGTGGTGGCCCCCAAATGCTCAAGAGCATCTGTATTTATTAGGTACAAGCAGGGGGCAGGGTCATGAGTGAGGTCATCATCTACAGGCTTAGTAATAGGGCATACATAATCACATGAGTTACAAGTGAGGGGACCACCCCATTATGTCACCCGGGCAGAGAGGTGGGCCGTGCACAGCAGGGGACTGTGCTGTACATAGTAGTAGAGGGTCGTGTACAGAAAAGGGGTTCACCCCCATTAGGTCACCGAGGCAAGGACGTGAGCTGTGTGCAGCAGGTGTCATGTGCAACACTTGTTTTCTGGGGGCTAGAGACTTCAAAGGATTTCTAATAGAAGGATGCTGTAAGCTTAATGTAGTAGGGGCTGACAGACTTGTGCTCTTCTCTTAAGATATTTACGGGAGGATTCTTTGAGCTAGCACAGAAGCAAGAAAAGACTGACAGGGTGTGTAGCCACTGTGACTGGTCACACCAGAGGCATTCTTCTCCCTCCGTTACTTCCAGGATCTCAGGCCTGAGGCCTACTTTCCACAGGAACTGGATGCAAGGTACTACAACTCCTTTATCAGGAGGAGAGGCACTTGCTCCAAGCCTGCCATACTGCGTATGTCCTTTCAGACAGGGACACCAACCACTGCCTGGATCTTTGGTTCTCGTCCTGGTCTGGCTGTTTTCCCATGTACTGCTTCTGTTCTGTGACACCTCTAGGCATTCCTCCTACTACAAACTACTATATGGTTATACAGAAGGATTCTATAAATCAGCACTAATGTGCCAGTACAGCTCTGACTATAATACCTGTATGATTATATAGAAAGATTATATAGAATTAAGTACGCTAGATATATGTGAGCAGTAAGTTATATTTCAAGCACTAATGCTATAAACTAATATATGATTATATATGAAGGATTATATAAAGGAAATAGCTGAGCAATAACATTATAAACTAAGATATTCTTCAGGCACTAGTTGTGCCTGGGGTCTGGATAGTTCTCCTTCCTCGGTGCCCATGGCGGGTGTTACCCACACTACCAGACATACAAAGAGGAGCTGGTACCAGTCCTTCTGAAACTATTCCAAACAATGCAAAAAGCGGAAATTCTTCCTGAATCATTTTATGAGACCAACATCATTCTGAAACCAAAACCCAGCAGAGACTCAACCAAAAAAGAAAACTGTAGGCCAATATCCATGATGAACACAGATGCAAAAATCTTCAATAAAATACTGGCAAACCAATTAGAGCAGTACATCAAAAAGCTTATCCATCATGATCAAGTAGGCTTCATCCTGGGGATGCAAGGTTGGTCCAATGTACACAAGTCTATAAACATAATCCATCACATAAACAGAACCAAAGACAAAAACCACATGATAATCTCAAGAGCTGCAGAAAAGATCTTCAACAAAATTCAACAGCTCTTTATACTAAAAACTCTTAATAAACTAGGTATCGATGGAACATATCTGAAAATAATAAAAGCAATTTCGACAAACCCACAGCCAGTATCATACTGAATGGGCAAAAAGTGGAAGCATTCCTTTTGAAATCTGGCACTAGACAAAGATGCCCTCTCTCACCACTCCTATTCAATATAGTATTGGAAGTTCTAGCCAGAGCAATCAGGCAAGAAAAAGTATTCAATTAGGAAAGGAGGAAGTCAAATTCTCTCTATTTGCAGATGACATGATTGTATATTTAGAAGACCCCATCATTTCAGCCCCAAATCTCCTTAAACTGATAAGCAACTTGAGCAGTCTCAGGATACAAAATCAATGTGCAGAAATCACAAATATTCCTATACACCAATAACAGACAAACAGAGAGCCAAATCGTGAGCAAACTCCCATTCACAATAGCTACAAAGAGAATAAAATACCTAGGAATGCAACTGACAAAGGATGTAAAGGATCTCTTCAAGGAGAAGTACAAACCACTGCTCAATGAAATAAGAGAGGACACAAACAGATGGAAAAACAATCCATGCTCATGGTTAGGAATAATCAATATCATGAAAATGGCCACACTGTCCAATGTAATTTATAGATTCAATGCTATCCGCATCAAACTACGAAAGACCCTCTTCACAGAATTGGAAAAAACCACCTTAAACTTCATATGGAACCAAAAGACAGCACAGCCAAGTCAATTCTAAGCAAAAAGAACAAAGCTGGAGGCATCACACTACCTGACTTCAAACTATACTACAAGTCTACAGTAATCAAAACAGCATGGTACTGGTACCAAAACAGAGATATAGACCAATGGAAAAGAGTAGAGACCTCAGAGGCAATGCCACACATCTACAACCAACTGATCTTTGACACATCTGAGAAAAACAAGCAATGGGGAAAGGATTCCCTGTTTAATAAATGGTGTTGGGAAAACTGGCTAGCCATGTGCAGAAAGCAGAAACTGGACCCTTTCCTGACACCTTACACTAAAATTAACTCCAGATGGATTAAAGACTTAAAGATAAGACCCAACACCATAAAAACCCTAGAAGAAAACCTAGGCAAAACCATTCAGGACATAGACATAGGAAGGACTTCATGGCTAAAACACCAAAAGCATTTGCAACAAAAGCCAAAATAGACAAATGGCATCTAATTAAACTCCAGAGCTTCTGTACGGGAAAAGAAACAGTCATTAGAGCGAACCAGCAACTAACAGAATGGTAAAAAATTTTTGCAACCTTTCCACCTGACAAAGGGCTAATATCCAGAATCTACAAAGATCTAAAACAGATTTACAAGAAAAAAAACAAACAAACTCATTCAAAAGTGAGTGAAGGATATGAACAGACACTTTTCAAAAGAAGACATATATGAGGCCAACAAACATGAAAAAATGCTTATCATCACTGGTCATTAGAGAAATGCAAATCAAAATCACATTGAGATACCATCTCACACCAGTTAGAATGGCGATCATTAAAAAGTCTAGAGGCAACATATACTGGGGAGGATGTGGAGTAATAGGAACACTTTTACACTATTGGTGGGAGTGTAAATTACTTCAACCATTGTAGAAGACAGTGTGGCAATTCCTCAAGGATCTAGAAATAGAAATTCCACTTGATCCAGCAATCTCATTACTGGGTATATTCCCAGAGGATTATAAATTGTTCTATTATAAAGACACATGCACACGTATGTTTACTGTGGCACTGTTTACAACAGCCAAGATCTGGAACCAACCCAAATGCCCATCAATGATAGACTGGACATGGAAAATGTGGCACATATACACCATGGAATACCATGCAGCCATAAAAAGGATGAGTTCATGTCCTTTGTAGGGACATGGATGAATCTGGAAACCATCATTCTCAGCAACCTGACATAAGAACAGAAAATCAAACACTGCATATTCTCAATCATAGGTGGGTGTTGAACAATGAGAACACATGGACACATGTGAACACAGGGAGGGGAGCATCACATACTGGGGTCTGTTGCGGGGAGGCTAGGGGAGGGACAGCAGGGGATGGGGAGGTTGAGGAGTGATAACATAGGGAGAAATGACAGATATAGGTGATGGAGGGGATAGATCCGTAAACCACCATGCCATGTATGTACCTATGCAACAACCCTACATGATATGCATGATAGGCACATGTACCCTAGAACCTAAAATACAATAAAAGAAAAAAAGTCCATATTGCCCAAAGCAATCTACAGAATCAATTCAATTTCTATCCAATTACCAATGTTATTTTTTTGTAAAAAATTTAAAAAAAACCTCCTCTAATATTCATATGGAACCACAAAAGACCCAGAATAGCCAAAGTTATCCTGAGCAAAAAGAACAAAACTGTAGGAATCACATTACCTGACCTAAAATTATACTACAGAGCTATAGTAACCAAAATAGATGGTACTGGCATAAAAACAGACACACAGACCAGTGGAGCAGAACAGAGAACCCAGAAATAAATCTGTACATCTGTGATGAACTCATTTTTGACAAATGCTCTGGGAATACACACTGGAGCGACAGTGTCTTCAATGGGTGGGGCTGGGAAAACTGGCCGCCCACATGCAGAAGTGACACTAGACTCTATCTCTGCCGCTACAAAATCAGTCAAAACGGACTGAAGACTGAATCTAAGGCCTCAAACTATGAAACTACCAAAACAACAACAACAACACTGCAGAAACTCTTCAGGACACTGGCCCAGGCAGAGATTTCTTGAGTAGTACCCCATAAGCACAGGCAACCTAAGCAAAAATGGACAGATGGGATCACATAAAGTCAAAAAACTTCTGCACAGCAAAGGAAACTATCAACACAGAGAAGAAAAAACCCATAGAAGGAGAGAAAACATTTGCAAACTACCTATCTGACAAGGGATTCATAACCATAATATATAAGGAGCTTAAACCACTCAACAGGAAAAAGCTAACAATCCAATTAAAAAATGGGCAAAAGATCTGAATAGACATTTCTAAAAAGATGACATATAAATGGCAAACAGGTATATGAAAAAGTGCTCACATCACCAATCATCAGAGAAATGCAAATCAAAATGACAATGAGATGTCATCTCGCCGCAGTTAAAATGGCCTTTATCAAAAAGACAGGCAATAACAAATGCTGGTGACTGTGTGGAGAAACCGGAATCCTCTTACACTCGTACACTGTTGGTGGGACTGTAAACTAGTACAGCCACTATGGAGAACAGTTTGGAGATTCCTCAAAAAACTAAAAATAGAACCATATGATCTAGCAATCTCACTGCTAGGTATATACCCAAAAGAAAGGAAACGAGTGTATCAGAATATCTGCACTACCGCGTTTATCGCAGCACTATTCACAATAGCCAAGATCTGGAAGCAACTTAATTGTCCATCAACAGATGAATGGATAAAGAAAATGTGGGACATATACACAATGGAGTACTCTTCAGCCATAAAACGAATGAGATCCTGTCATCTGCACCAACATGAATGGAACTGGAGTTCTATTACATTAGGTGAAATAAGCCAGGCACAGAAAGACAAACTATGCATGTTCTCACTTATTTGTGGAAGCTAAAAGAATTAAAACAATTTAATTCATGGAAACAGAACACCATGGTTACCAAAAGCTGGTAAGGGTAGTGGGCGCATGAAAGTAGGAATGGTTAATGGGTACAAAAATACAGTTAGATAAGATCAGTAAGATCCAGTATTTGATAGCACAATAGTGTAACTGTAGTCAACAATAATTTATTGTACACTTAGAAACAACCAGAAGTATAACTGGATTGTTTGAAATGCAAAGAAAGGATAAATGCTTGAGGTAACAGATACCCCATTTACTCTAATGTGATTAGCATGCATTCTGTATTAAAATATCTCATGTATCCCATAAATATATTCATCTACCATGTACTTACAAAAATTAAAAGCAAAAAAATTTTTTTTAAGGCACAACTTAGAGAAAGCAGGGGAAACAGCATAAGAAAAAGACTTTGACATTGGGCAGATCCACGTTCAAATCTTTGTTCTGCTCTTAGTTGGAAATATGATCTTATATAACTATTTTATCCTTTCTATCCTTGCTTTGTAAAGTTGTATGGATTATATATATATATATATATATATATATATATATATATATATATAATTATTATTATATATATTTATAATATATAATTATTATTAACTATATATGTATAGTTAATCCTTGAACAATACAGGTTTGACCAGCACCAGTCTACTTACACAAGGATTTTTTTTTCTGCTTTTGCCATGCGAGACAGCAAGACCAACCCTCTTACTTCTCCTTCCTCAGCCTACTCCACCTGAAGATAAGGAGGATGAAGACCTTTATGATGATACACTTCCATTTAAAGAACAGTAAATATAGACCAGGCATAGTGGCTTATGCCTGTAATCCCAGAACTTTGGGAGGCCACAGTGGGTGCATCACAAGGTCAGGAGTTTGAGACCAGCCTGACCAACATAGTAAAACCCCGTCTCTACCAAAAATACAAAAAATTAGCTGGGTGTCGTGGTGGACACCTGTAATCCCAGCTATGTGGGCGGCTGAGACAAGAAAAATTGCTTGAACCTGGGAGGCAGGGGTTGCAGTAAGCTGAGATTGTGCCACTGCACTCCAGCCCAGGCAACAGTGCAAGACTCCACCTCAAAAAAAAAAAAAAAAAAAATAGTAAATATATTTTCTCTTATGATCTTAATAACATTTTTTTCTCTAGCTTTGTTTTAAGAGTACAGTATATAATACATATAATGTACAAAACATATGTTACTCTATGTTATTGGCAAGGCTGCAGATCAACAGTAGGCTATCAGTGGTAAAGTCTGTGGAAGGCAAATGTTACATGTGAATTTTTGACTGTGCATGGGTCCAGTGACCCAACCCTCATGTTGTTCACTGGTCAACAGTAGAGTGGTTACAATATGCCTGGCGTACAATAAAGCAATAAACTATAGGAACTGTTGTTACTATAATGTATATCACAACTATTTGCCAATGATCTAGTTGTGTGCTAAAACTCAGAAAATTAACTGAAAATTGGCAGAACAGGAAAATTTACTGGATAAGAGGATAAGCAAAAACCCAAAATGTCTGCAAATATTAGCAATGTTCTGTTAGGAAAAAAAACCTTTAAAGATTGATATGAAATTAGAAACTATAAATACAACAGGTAAGTGTGAAAATGATCAAAATTTGTGTAAGAGATATAAAAGAAACAGTGAATAAATGTAGAACTTTTAACAAGTTCATGTATAAAAACTATTATAACTATGTCAATTCTTCTTAAGTTAACTTGTAGGTTTAATATAATACTAACCAAAATTAAAACAGGATTGAAAGAAAAGGAAAAGGAACAAGAATTACCCTAAAAATTTATCTGGTAAAGAAAAAGAGTAAATAACTAAGAATAATAAGTGTAAAAAGGAGAGTAAAGGGGAAATGAAGAAAGCATTCTACAGAAATTAAAGCATATTCTAAATCTGTAATTACCAATAAAGTAAGGTACTGGCAGAAAAGACAGAGTAATGGAGCAAAGGAGAAAGCCCAAAGGAAGATAAAGCTTGATTCACACTTGCTATAAATTCATTCACTGGTATATATAGGAATTTAATAAATCTTACAAGCAACATTATAAATCAGTGGCAGAAGGACGATGTAGTCATTCAATTATGCTGGGGTTTTGATAAGCTACTTGGCAATAAGTAAATTAAAAATTTAAACATAAAACAAATTAGGTTCTGACTTTAGATCAGTCTCCCAAATAACTTCCATACAGATTATTCTTAAATGTGAGAGAGACAGAGAGAGAGAGAGACTGAGAGAGGTAAAGACAAAGGGTGAGAGAGAGAATGAGAATGAAAAAAACAGAAAATAAAAACAATTAGAAAATCATGATACTGATGCACTACCCAGGAAGAGCTATAAAAATGTTAATACAACCAGGATGAAGAATATGAGCTAAATCTTACATGCTCTTCCCATACTTTCTTTTCTCTCTCATATGCTTCCTTTCTCTTTCGCTCTAGTTGTTCTTTTAGTACAGCAGCACGTGCATTTGCGTGGGCCTAAAAATAAAAACAAACAACAAAATGAGTTACCAGATATAAGGGCATAGGTTTTTTTTTTGTTTTTTTTTTTTTTTTTTGGCCAGGTCTATGAAGGTATTTACTTATTAGTCAAAAAAGAAGTGTGCATGTGGTCTTAGAATAAAGATGTAAGCTCACTCTAAATCTCTAGCACCTAGAACCAGCCTTGACATACAGCAGGTGTTCAATAAATATTTGCTGAGTGAAAATAAATGCAGGTATGTTTGAATGGAAATAAAAATTTAAAACAATTATACATAGACTTCATTTACCTTCATGAAAATGTGTATCTGTGTATTTTTCATTTTTAAGGCTACTATTTTTGTCAAGATTACTTGTATGATAGTTTCATGTATTTATGACATGGTTTTATCTATCTTCATAAAAATAATACAAAAAGAGAAAAATACTATTTTTAGAAACCAAAAAGTAGAAGATAAAGAGGAAAGAAAAATTAAAGGAAGAGAATAAAGTGATTTAACTGCAAAACTTAGGAACACAATTTTCTATCTCAGCTTTCAGTGTTCTCTAAGAAAACCTGTATCATTTCTAGTCTATACCTTCAGTGATTCGATTTTTTTGCGCCTCATGTCAGCCTCTTCACTTCCTTCTTGTCCTTCACAACGATTGGCTTCTTTCTACAAAATAAGTAGACAAATCACTTAGGATAGAATCATCAAATTTAGCACAGAGTTCTGTGAAAGAACAATGAATAAACTAAAATCTAAAAATATAAAATGGAAATAATTTAAGGCTGCTAGTTTTCTCCTAAAGCTACAACTGAACTCTCTACAACTATCAGCCTTTAAGAACAATGGAACAAAAAGACAATGATATAAAATGCATTTAATCATCCCATGAATACTAGTTATATTTTCCTCTCTGAATTCCTCTGGAACAAATGATCTGCAATCATATACATAAGATTTACTTTATGTGTAGTTTTCTGATCTTTGAACTTCCACTGTCATCAGTTTTTGTTGTTGTTGTTGTTGCTAATGATGTAGCATTTTAAATGTTAATCTATTATAATATCATTCAATTTCTTCGAAAAAATTCCTTTTGACCTACCTTTTCACCACGAAGTTTGGCTTTAATCTGTTGGCGTTCATTGAAATTCTGTAGTCTTATTTGCCTCAGTCGTGCCAGATAAACCTAGAAAGAGGCAAAAACTCCTACATAATAATGTAAAAGTAAAGCTATTGACATTTTTACTGGTAATTTTTTTTAATTTAATGAACAGTGTTAATTTGAATACAAGAAATAAAAATTCTGAAATCTGGTTAATGGAAATGTAATATTAGCTTTCAAGTGTTTAATTTAGAACAATTTATTTCTGAAAAGGAAGAAACACATCACAAAATTATAAATTTTTAATTTAATCAAAAGAAAAGAAATTGAAATCATAATGTTGAATAAGTTATGGGGCAAATTAAGACACAGTATGTCAGTCAAAAATATATTAACAGGTCCCTCTAGACCTACAAAATCTTCAAATAATTGTTAAGAATTTAAACCATGCAAGAAAAGAAGGCAGTAAATTCAAAAACGGCTATGTGATGGAGGTAGCGAACATGCGGGAGGCATACCTCTTCCTCTTTGTTTCTTGGCTTCCCTCCTCTTGAAGAGCTGGGCCTGCCTCCATATATAGCTGCCAGGTTTTGCAGGATTCCCTGTTTATCATTTAATGTACTAAGTTTAAAGAATGACTATGGCTACATTATTAACTTACCAAGGAACATCTAGGTGCTACTTTTTATTTCTTTCGGCAAATACTGACCATTTCTTGATGATAGACTGTGATAACAAACCCTGGCATTTTCCTATGTCAACCTGAAATGTATCTTCAGTGAGAACAGAAGGAAGCATTTAAGCCCCAAACATAATTATTCAAAATAGAGACCAGTTATCTTTGAATTACTCTTTTAAGAGGGTTTGCTTTTTCATCACTGCTTTGGAGGTTAGCTAAATCCCAAACCAAATTTTTCTTCTACAAACAGCCAATCCATTTCAACATATGTCTGTATACATACTAAACACATACAAAGTAAGATATTTGAGATTGCTTTTTCTGAATTCGACAAATGTGTTGTATATTAATGAACAGATCTTACTGAAACTCTTTGCACTCAGGCAGGTTCAGTTACATACTGCAAATGGTCATACCCAATCACAAACGGACTCATTTTTGAACACAGTTTATATACTTTCTCTTCCTTTTTAGCATACAAGCATGCTTCAAGTTCCTTCCTTAAAAAAAACTCTAGTCCCACTCCCCTGTCAAATGCCTTTCTATTGGCTTATTGAACATGTGCTTTTATATCCATCATCTCAATTTTCCTGCTTCCCAGTCATTTTTTAGCGCACCACAATCTAGCTTCTGATCCCATTATGACTGAAAATTTTCTGAAGTCACCAATGACTTCCTACTACACATTTTAAATAAACCCTTTTGAGTGTTTCTGCATTTAACATTTCCAATGGAAATTACATTAGTTTTGAGTGAATCCACTTAATCTACACTTAATTTATATATGTATTTTTCTGTCATAATATATGCACATTATAGAAAATTTATTTAAACAAAGAAAATGTGAAACATTTATAATTCTACCATCTGAGAATTTCCTTCTCTGCATAAGTATAATACATACATGTTTATTCTTATAAAACTGGTACTTTACTAGTTATCCAGATAATATTATATCCTAAGTCTCTTCCCATATCCATTTAATACTCCTTACAAACACTATTCTTAAGTGACTATATACTATTCATAACAGTCCACTATATAAATGTTCTCTAATTCACACATTTTTAAAAAGTCTCTCTTCTTTATTGATATTTATAATGGCACTCACTCTCTCGAGTTCTTCCAATTGTCACTATTTTTCACAGGCTTTCCTCTCCTTGGCTCATTGCTGAATGTCAATATTTTCTAGAGTTTCATTTTCTGGCCCTCCTTCTCTTCTCATCCCCAGGCTTTAACATATGCTGCCGATTTCCAACCTGGTAGCCCCTTTCTCTTTAACTACAGGTTTCTGTTTTTGTTAAATTGACACCTGAGCAACTCCACTCTTACGTAGCAAAGCTACTTCAGATAATTTATAAACCTGACTTTATCCTTTTTACTACATAATCTTATTCCCAGTTCAGTTATTGAACATGATCAGCCACTCAAGTCAGCACAGTAGGAATTATATTTGCCTCTTACCTACTATACTCAAATGTATCAAATTACCAATTCTATCTCCCAATAATTCTATAATTTATTATTTCAGTTTCTGCCTTAGCTCAGCCTTCTTTTGATTCTCAAATTAGTAAAAGAGTTTCCCAACTTATCTGACCTCTAGTCTCACATCCCACAATTCCATTCTCTACAATGCCCTGAGAGTAACCCTTCTCTTTCACATCAAATCCCACACAAATCCTTCAATGTTTACCATTATCTTCAGACTTTAATCCACATTCTATTAAATGGCAGCTAAAGCCATCTGTGATTTAGCCATTTCTAGTCTCACCTCTGCCACTGGTCAGTCATAAATCCTACATTCTAGCTATAACAAATACTTGTGGTTTGTAGACTGTATCATGATCTCACTCATTCTCTTAAGATGGCTAACTCTACTGATCTTCCAAAACTCAAACCAAGTATCTCACCCTGTAAGCCTCTTCAAAACCTTCTCTAGGGAGTTAAGTGTGCTTCCTTTGACCTTTCTTACCATTTCTTTATATATACCTCTCACAGTAGCACTCATTAGAGTGCATTATAATGGTAGAAGGGCAGTATATTTTAGTTAAGAACATGAAATACATACAGACTCTGAAATCTGCCAGTTCATATTTTTGCCAATACCACATAAACATTGGTGATCTTAAACAACACTGCTTAAAATTGTTGTTAAGTCTAGGCATAAGAACATCTACTTCTTGGGTGTACCAGAGCAAAAAAGTATTACTGTACGAGCATACCCTGGCTTTCCTCTTTTGCAGAATGACAAAGGGCCTTTACTCACTCAGTTTGCTCCCCTCTCCAAGGAAGTCCTTGCAATAGCTTATCAGTATTTGAGCTTTTGGATATATATATATATACACACACATGGACATCAAAGAGCTGGGGCGGTGAAGGAAAATAATAAGCAGTGCTGGCAAATATGCAAGATAAATTCTGAAAAGGCTTATGGGAATATCTACAAAGTTAAGGGGAGTGGGTGGCAGTGAACTGAGTACTGCTAGAGATGTATCTTCCTTTCACATTTGAGAAATACAAGAATTTGAGTTACTCTGAAGTTTTAAAAACTTTTTAGTTTGAAATATTATAAAACCACAGAAAGGTGAAAAGAATACCCAGGGAGGTCCTGTGCCCTCCTTCGCCCAGCCTCTCCCAAATTTATCACTTGCAGAACTACATTACACCATCAAAACCAGGTAACTGACACTGATTCAAATTATAGACATAATCTTGTTATCTGTGCCTGTGCTCTATACAATTTTGTTACTTGGGTCATCTTATATAACTCCACCCTAATCAAGACACTTAGTTGTGTTATTACTGGAACACTTCATAGCCACATTCACTACCTCCTTCCCTAATCTATCAACCACTAAACTGTTCTCCATCTTGATAATTATACATCATAATTTCTATACAGACTCACACAATATGTATCCTTTTGAGACTGAGTGTTTTCAATCAATATAATTATATTCAGTACATCCATAGTAGTTTTAAGTTTTTTGCTATTACATATGAAGTTTCTGTGAATATTCATGAATGAGTTTCTAAGTGACAGTAAGTTTTCTTTTCTCTGGAACATATGCACAAGAATGAAATTGCTGGTTCTTGGTATGAAGTCCATTTTTAGTTTAAAAAAGAACTGTGAAACTATTTTGCACAATGGCTGTATCATTTTTACATTCCAAACAACAATGTATAGGTGAATAGTTTCTCCAAAACTTCATCAGCATTTGGTTTTATCACTATTTTTTTTTATTGTAGCCATTTTGATAGGTGTGTGGTGATAACATCATTTTTGGTTTAAGTTTGCATTTCCCAAATGATTTGGATATCTTTTCATGTGTTACCTGCCATCTGTATATCCTCTTTGGTGAAATGAATTTTATATGAATTTTACCGGATTTTTAAATGTTTTTAATATTGAGTTTTGATGCTTCTTTATATTTTCTAAATATAAGCTCTTTGTTGGATAAGTGCTGTACAAATATTTCTCTCAATCCATATTTTGTATTTTCTTGCTCTTAACAGAGTCTTTTGCAGAGCCAAATTTTTTAATTTTGACAAAGCCTAGTTTATCAGCTTTTCCTTCTTTGGATTATACTCTTGCTATCAAGTCTAATAACTCTTTGCTTAGTACTAGGTCCCAAAATTTTCTTCTCTTTTTACTAGAAGTTTTGTAGATTTATGTTTTATATGAAAGACCATGATCTGTTTTGAGGTAATTATTTCATATGGTTTGAGGATTAGGCCAAGGTGGATAGATGGATAGAGATTATGGATGTCCAATTCCTTCCACAATAATATTGAAAAAGCTACCCCACCTCCACTGAATTGCTTTTATGCATTTGTCAAGAATCAGGCATACATATTTGTGTGCATCTATTTTGGGGCTCTCCATACTGTTCCACTGATCTGTGTTTCTATCCCTTTGCCACTACTATACTGTTTTGATTACTGTAGCCATAAGTTAGTCTTAATATTAGGAAGAATGATTCTTCCCAATTTCTCCTTCAAAATTGTTTAAGGTCTTTATCTTTCCATATAAATTTTAAAATAAGCCTGTCTATTTTAAAAAATACACAGTTTCCAAGATTTTAGTAAGAATTGCCTTAACTCTACAGATAAATTTAACAAGAATTGCCATTTTTACTATTATGAGTAGTCTGATTAATAAACAATGTATCTCTCCAAGTATTGAGGTCTTCTTAGATTTTTTTTTGTCAGCATTTTGTCATTTAATTGCATTTAATCTTTCATACCTTTTGTTAGAATTCTTTTTCATATTCTTTGGAACAACTGTAAATGGTATTACTTTTTTTTTAATCAGTCTCCATTTGCTCATTGTCAATATATATAAATCCAATTGATTTTTGTGTACTGATCTGGTATCTTGCAACTATAATGAATTAACTTTTTAGTTTCAGGAGAGTTTTTGTAGAATCCTTTGGATTTCCCATGCAGATAATCATATCAACTGGAAATAGCAACAACTTTATCTTTTCAATTCTGTATGCCTTTTCTTTTTCTTGCTTTATTGCAGTAACTACAACTTATAATACAAAGTCAAATATGAGTGGTAAAAGTTACATGCTTGCCTTTTCCCTAACTGTAGAGTGAAATCATTCAGTCTGCTATCTGTTTTTGCATATGCCTATTATGAGGTTGAAAACATTACCCTCTATTTCTATTATGCTGGGAGTTATTTTTTTTAATCATAAATGGTGAAGTTTTTCAAAATATTATGTTATCAATTGATGTAATCACATGAATTTCCTTCTTTAGCCTGTCAATATGGTAGATCACATTGACTTTTTTAATACTGTAAAATACTTGTACATATAGACTAAATTCCACTTGGTTGGGGCTGGATATAATTTACTAAAATTTTATTGAGGATTTTTGTATTTAACTTCATCAAAGATACTGGTCTAAAGTTTGCTTTTTCTGTGCTTTGTCTGGTTATAGTATTAGGCTAATACAGTCTCAAAATGAGTTGATGAGTATTCACTCCACTACTACTTCTGGGAACAGATTGTAGCATTGTACAAATTAGTGTTAATTCTTCTTTGAATGCTTGGTAAAATTTTCCAGAGAAATCATCTAGGCCTAGAGATTTTCAATACTCTTTGAATCACAAATTCAACTTTTAAAATAGTTATAGGACAATTTAAGATGTATATTTCAACCTGGCTAAGTCTTGGTAGTTTACAAGTCTTATAGGATTGGTTCATCTCTTCTAAGTTGTTGAATTTATTAATGTAAAGTTGAATTTACCCTTTTAATTGCTACAAGATCTTTAATTATACCCTTTGTTTTATTCCTGAAATTGGTGATTCGTGTCTTCTTTTTTATCTTTGTCAATCTTGCTAGAGATTTATCAATTTTACTTTTATGTTTCTAAGAGTCAGCTTTTTGTTTCATTACATTATTCAATAGCATTACTGGTCTCAATTTTATCAATATCTGTTCTTAATTACTTCCATCATTCTGCTTGATTTGGGACTATTCTGCTCGCTCTTTTTCTTCCTAGTATTTTGAGGTAGGAACTTATATTGATTTGAGACATTTCTTCTCTTCTACTATCTGCATTTAGTGCTATAAATTTCCCTCATAGAAGTGCTTCAGCTCTATGACACAAATTTTTGTGTGTTTATTTCCATTCTGCTGTATGTACATCTGAATTTCCTCAGATTTCCTCTTTACCTATGGTTTATTTAAAAGTGTGTTTATTTTCAAATGTTTGGAGATTTTCCTGTTATCTTCCTGCTACTGATTTCTAGTTCAATTCCACTGTTCTATTTGTAAACGTTTTATAATTCAGTATACTATCATTTTGATGAATTTTAATGGGTGCTTAAAAATGTATATTCTGCTATTGTTGGGTGAAATATTCTGTAAGTGCAAATTAGATCTTGGTGGTTGGTGATGGTGTTTGGTTATTCTATAACCTTGCTGATTTTCTGTCTAGTAACTCTATCAATTGCTGAGAGCAGGATGTTCAGGTCTCCAACTATAATTGTGATCTAGTTTATTTCTTCCTTCAGCTCTATTAGTTTCTGCTCTATATATTTGGTGTATACACATTTAGGATTGCAATAACTTCTTAGTGCATGACTCTTTTGTTACTATGTAATGTCTCTTTTTATGTCTTTGTCCTTAGTAACTTAATTTTGCTCTATTACCAACAAATTATTTTAGTTTCCTGTGTTTGAGAATGTCTTTATCTCTCCTTCATTCCAAAAGGGCACTTTTGGTCAGATACAGAATTAAAGATTGATAGTATTTTTTCTTCTTTCAGCACCTGAAAAAAGTTGTACCACTTCCTTCTAAACTCCATGGTTTCAGATGAGAAATCTGCTGTCATTCAAATTGGTGTACTTTCATATAAAATGTGTCATTTCTCTCTCCCATTTTTCAGATGCGTTTTGTCTTTCTGAAAATATTTCTTAGTGTTGATTCAAGTTTATCTTATCGGAGGGTTTTCTCAGCTTCTTAAATCTGTGTGTCTTTCACCCAAATGTGGGAAATTTTCAGTCACTATTCTTCAAATACATTTTTTCAGTCACATACTTTCTCCTGTCCTTTAAGCTTTGATGATACAATGTTATATCTTTTGTATTGTCCTACAAATTCTTGAGACTAATAAATTTTTTCACTATTTTTACTGTTGTTCAGGTAGAGTAACTGAACTGGTATGTCTTCAAGTTCATTGATTCTATCCTCTGTCATCATCTCCACTGTACTACTGAGTATAATCTGTAAATTTAAATTTTTGATTATTGTATTTTCCAGTTCTTTAATTTCCATTTAATTCTTTCTTAAAACTTCTATTTGTTTACTGAGGTTTTCCCTTTTTTCCATTTTAAGATAATTTATAATTGATTGTTGAAGCATTCCTACGACAGCAACTTTAAAACCCTTGTCAAGTAATTCCCATATCTGATTCATCTTGATATAAATGTCAAATCAATGTCATTTCTCACACACATTGTGTTTTTGCTGAGTTCAGCTTGGTTTGACAAGTTATTATGTTAGAAAACTCACAGTCCTAATTAATCTATTTTATGCAGGAAGTAGCCTGTAAAGGTTTAGCAATTGGCTTCCAGCCTACTTTTGTGGGCTTTAGTTCCAATTGCAGTTTGGTTTTCTGAAAACTTGTGATACTATTCTTGTCTGCTTGATTCTCTGGTGCTTCTGGAGCTCCTGCTCTGTCACTTGCTGCTGCTGTCTCGTGAGAATGGAAGTTGCTTCTCTTTGCTACCTGCTGTTGTTGGGAGACTTCCTAAGGATGGCGCTCTTTACCTCAGGTAGAGGCAACATGAACCAGCTGTGGAATGGGGCTGGGATAGCCTGAGCCTTCACTGCTGTCTTGAGCTTGAATCACTCACCAGGCCCCTGGTGTGAAGAAAATGTTGAGGTTCCCTATCTTTGCTAGGAGTCCCCTTTTTCAGTCTTTTGGTGAGTGAGAGCAGGCTTTTCTTGTTTTACATTTTTTTTCTGTCTATAGTGGATCTGGGTTGCAGGCCTCTCCAATACGCAGTCCAAGATACATGGAAGACAGAAAATCCAGGGAACCCCATTGTTATTTCTCAAGTTTTGAGGTCTCTAGCCAGTTCACCTTCTTTCTGGAATTTATAATCCTATCATAATTGTACGCTAAATAATTTCCAGGTTATTTAGTTACATTTAGAGGGAAGGAACATGGAAAAGTGAGTCTATGCCATTCTTTTTGGAATTGGGCAGAAACTACTTTTTTAATAGCTAGGGTTTTCACACTGCAACATACTCTATAACATGACTAGTACATCAGTTTGACAGAGTTAGAAAGACTAAGAGATTGTTATGTTGAACTGTGTCTCTCATAAATTTATATGTTGAAGTCCCAACTCCTAGTTCCTCAGAATTAACCTTATTTAGAGATAAGATGTTTGACAAGTTAAAATGAGGTCATCAGAATAGGTCTGAATTCAATATGACTGGTGTCCCTATAAAAAGGGAAAATTTGGAAACAGATTCACACACAGCAAGAACACCATGTGAAGATGAAGGCAGAGATCAAGATGCTGAAACTATCCACAAAGGAACGGCAAAAACTGACATCCAATAACCAAAAGGTAGGAAGGAGGCAGGCAAGAGAACCTTCCTCGAAGCCCCCAGAAGGAACCAAGCCTGCCGACACATTGATCTTGGACTTCTAGCCCTGAAAACTCTGAGATAATAAATTTGAGTTGTTGACACCACTTAGTTTGTAGTCTTTTGTTATAACAGCCTTAGCAGACTAATACAGAGGTAATGCATATAAATTGCTTATCATGAGGCCTGGCATAATAAGCTTTCAGTAAATAGTTGTTATTACTTAATTGTTGGTTTACTTGTCTATCTCCTTTACTACTTATATTTTCGTGCTAGCATGAAACCTATTACAGACATTAATGTTTGCATAAAAGAAAGAATGAATGAAAAGTTTAACAGTTAACTGCACATTTTGTAAGGTATGATTTCCATTAGTATAAGTAAATATAGTACGATTTAAGGTGAGTTAATAAGAAAGTAACATTTCTCAAGGGAAATAATGCTATTTCATCATTTTTGTAAAATTCAGAGGTTCTTCTGTTAAGTTATTCAACAGAAGATAATCAAGAAAAACCCTTGAATATGTGTACCAGGATACATCTACGAGAATGTTCAAAGATGAACGGGAATCAACCTAAGTAATTACTGTCAGGAGAATTAATAATTGTGGTACAATGATACAACGGAATATCATACAGCAATACTTGACAATATGAATGAATCTTAGAAAAATGTTGAATGGGCCAGGTGCAGTGGCTCACACCTTCCAGCACTTTGGGAGGCCGAGGCAGGTGGATCACTTGAGGTCAGAAGTTTGAGATCAGCCTGACCAACATGGTGAAACCCTATCTTTACAAAAAATACCAAAGTAGCCAGGTGTGGTGGTGCATGCCTGTAATCCTAGCTACTTGGGAAGCTGAGGCAGGAGAATCACTTGAACCCGGGAGGCAGAGGTTGCAGTGAGCCAAGATTGTGCCACAGCACTCCAGTCTTGACAACAAGAGCAAAACTCCATCTCAAAAAAAAGGAAAAAAGAAAAATGTCGAATGAAAAATGTCTTGGTCTATATACAGTATAATTTTTACAATACTAAAAAATAAAATAGACTGATGTACTGTTTAATCACACATAAATGTGTGAAAAAGAGTATCTTAAGAAGTCTACAGGAATGATAAATTCAAAATTCGGATAATGGTTAACTGCAGGGAAAGGCAGAGAAAAAAGATGAAATAGGGGTTGGAAAACTATGGTCCATGGTCCAAATGCAGCCCACCATTTGTTTTTGTATGGCCCAAAAGCTAAGAATGGTGTTCAAATTCTGAAATGGTATGGAAAAACGAAAAGAAGGATATTTCATAACACATGAAAACTATGTGAAATTCTAATTTCAGTGTCCATAAATAGTTTTACTGGAACACATCCATGCTTATTGATTTACACATTGTCTATGGCTGTTTTTGTGCCATAATGCAAAGTTGAATAGCTATTATAGAGACTTTATGGCCAAGCAAAGCCACAAATGCTTACTATCTGGCCCTTCACCGAAAAATGTTTGCCAATCTTGAGTAAGAGAAGAGTACACAGAATACTTACTAGTGTTCAATCTTCTGGGTATATTATTTTGCTTTTTAATTTATACATAAATATTTTCAGATTTATTATAGTTTAAGTTCTGGGGTACATGTGAAGAACATGCAGGTTTGTTACATAGGTATACACGTGCCCTGGTGGTTTGCTGCATCCATCACCCCATCATCTACACAAGGTATTTCTCCTAATGCTATCCTGCCCCAATGCCTCAATCCCCTGCAACACCTCCCCTAGCCCCCCACCCCCCAACAGGCCCCAGTGTGTAATGCTCCCCTCTGTGTCCATCTGTTCTCACTATTCAACACCCATTTATGAGTGAGAACATGTGGTATTTGGTTTTCTATTCTTGTGTCAGTTTGCTGAGAATGATGGTTTCCAGCTTCATCCATGTCCCTGCAAAGGAATGAACTCATCCTTTTTTATGGCTGCATAGTATTCCATGGTGTATATGTGCCACATTTTATTTATCCAGTCTATCACTGTTGGGCATTTGGGTTGGTTCCAAGTCTTTGCTATTGTAAACAGTGCCGTAATGAACAGAGATGTACATGTGCCTTTATAATAGAATGATTTATAATCCTTTGGGTATATACTCAGTAATGGGATTGCTGGGTCAAATCGAATTTCTATTTCTATATCCTTGAGGAATTCACCACACTGTCTTCTATGATGGTTGAAGTAATTTACACACCCACCAACAGTGTAAAAGTGTTCCTATTTCTCCACATCCTCTCCAGTATCTGTTGTCTCCTGATTTTTTAATGATCACCATTCTAACTGGTGTGAGATGGTATCTCATCGTGGTTTTGATTTGCATTTTTCTAATGACCAGGGATAATGAGCTTTTTTCATATGTTTGTTGGCTGTAGAAATGCCTTCTTTTGAAAAGTGTTCATATCCTTCGCCCATTTTTTGATTTTTTTTCTCTTGTAAATTTAAGTTCTTTGTAGATTCTGGATATTAGCCCTTTGTCAGATGGGTAAATTGCAAAAAATTTTTCCCATTCTGTTGGATGCTGATTCACTCTAATGATAGTTTCTTTCGCTGTGCAGAAGCTCTGAAGTTTAATTAGATTCCATTTGTTTATTTTGGCTTTTGTTGCCATTGCTTTTGGTTTTTTAGTGATGAAGTCCTTGCCCATGCCGACGTCCTATGTTACACATATTCCTTTACATGTACCAAACATTATTTTATTTTATTTTTATTTTTATTTTGTTGAGACAGAGTCTCACTCTGTTGCTCAGGCTGGAGTGCAGGGGTGCAATCTTGACTCACTGCAATCTTCACCTCCTGGGTTCAAGCGATTCTCCTGCCTTGACCTGCCGAGTAGCTGGTATTGCAGGCAAGGACTACCATGCCTAACTTTTTTTTATTTTTAGTAGAGACAGGGCTTTACCATGTTGGCCAGGCTGGTCTCGAACTCCTGACCTTGTGATCTGCCTGCCTTAGCTTCCCAAAGTACTGAGATGACAGTCATAAGCCACCATACCTGGCCCAAACATTACTTTAGAATAATAAAGGAATACTTTTTAAAGAAGATCTGAAAAAAATAATCTTTTAAACTTAGTGTTGGAGAACTAATTTACTATATAGGATACTCTATAACAAAGATCAGCAAACTATATCAACAGGTCAAATCTAGTCAGCTTTCTTATCTCCAAAATCAAGCTTTACTATAGTACAGCCACACTAATTTTTCAGTCTTTTACTTCTATGGCAAAGTTGAATAGTTGTACAAAACACCATATGGTTTAAAGCTTAAAATATTTACTATCTGTCCTTTTACAGGAAAGTATTTGCCTGCCCCTGCTTTACAATGCTGTCATATGTACAAGTTTTCCCTAAACTAAAGCAAACAGTAAAATGCCATTTAAAAAGAAACAAATAACAGAATAAAACAGCTAAAAGCATTTAATCTTGAAAGTCAGACATTCTGGGTTTGGACCCTGCTTCTGAGCTTTATTACGTGATCTTAGGCAAAGTACTAATAACTCTGGGCCAGTTTTAAAACCAGTAACACTGGAATAAAAATCCCCACTCGAAAGAATTACTATCAAGATTAGATTTTCAGTCATTTTAAACAATTTTATTAATAATGGTAAGAGCAAACTCACCTCCCCCACAACATACACATACAAAACCACCACCAACAAAAAACATTTGGTTTGAAGTCTTCTTGATAGTTTCCCTAAACTGCACTTTTTTGTAAAAAAACAAGTTTTAGTTACCTAGACAGGGTAAATTTTAAATTTAAACTGGACACCACAGCCCCTTAAAGTTTCAATTAAAAAAGCATGAGACCAGTCACAGTGGCTCTTGCCCGTAGTTCAGTCTTTTGGTAGACTAACATGGGAGGATCACTTGAAACCAGGAGTTTGAGACCAACTTGGGCAACACAGCAAGACCTGACACTACAGAAAGATTAAAAAATTAGCCAGGCATGATGGCAAGTACCTGTAGACCCAGCTACTCAGGAGGCTGAGGTGGGAGGATCAGTTGAGCCCAAGAGTTTGAGGCTGCAGTGAGCTACGGACTGCACCACTGCAATTTAACCTGGATGACAAAGGGAAAACCCTATCTCTAAAAAAATAAAAGTAAATAAAAGCACATAAAATTATTTTGAAACATATAATTTCTTTAAACTATAATTCAACCTAAAAACTATTTACATTTTGTCATAAAAATCATGTTTTAATTCACTATGGTTTCCCAAAGCAGTTAATAAAATATACTGTTCAAATAACTTTGCCAATTCCAGAGGGTTAATCCTTAAGACTCAGAATTTAATCATAACTGTTCAGGCTTATTTATGTAATATTTAAAAATATCAGAAAACACACATTGGGTTTAAGACCTGAATCTGTCAGAACCTCTTTAAGATCATGTTTCTTCATCAGTAAAATGGAGATTTTTATGAGTGGTTACAAGGATAAGCCACAGGATAAATAAACATATGTTTTCAAATGATTGAAACAAATCATGTTAATATTTATTATGTACTGCTTTAAATCCCTGATGCTGACATGTTTTTCTTGAAGTCAGCGTTATTATTATAAATATCCATTATTATACTGTTGTAAAGGTGCAAGTGTTTTATGAAGATCTCAACAATTACAATGTTGAATTGGGAAGAAGTTGTTATGGCCCAAAAGCATGCATTACTAATCACTGTAAACATGCATTAGCGACCGCTCTAAATAAAATCAGTTCCCATACATCCCTCCATCTCACTTAATACCAGCTTCTATTCATTCTCATCACCATAAGGTCTCTGTTGGTCATTCTCTCCCTGATTGTAGGATGTTGTAAATATCTGACGATATAATGCATGTCTAATTCAAACTGAATGATAAGCGAAATTGAGAATCTTGTCAAAGATGAAGGATTTCATGATGATAATTACAACATTAATGGAAAACTGTCCAAATCATATGCAACACTATCTACAAATATGACAGGAAAAAGTAAGAACTGAATAAAAGAAAATGGGAAAGTAGTATAATGTTAGTGCTTCAGAATTTTCAGAGTATCAAAACATTAAAAAATAATCTTCGGAAAACTGCAACAGTCTCAGGCAATTCTGCAAAAATTTCTCTCTTTTATTATATTGCCACAAAGGTAAAACAAGTGAAGGGTGTACCATTTTTCATCAGTTCTAATGTGACCATCTTTTCCATTTTTAACATCTCTGAAATGGCGGTGCATCTCATCATCAATGGCATTTTACAATCACTGTTGGCCAGGCAAGAGTTGCAACATAGATGTAATTGTCTGAGCAATGTATGAGGGACTTGTGTTTTTAGTTTTTGTGTGCGTGTCATAATTGGACACTATAGCCCCTTAAAGTTTCAATTAAAAAATACTTAAGGGCTCTTTAAAGAAGAAATATGAGCTCTGCGGGTTGTTAAAAACCTTCATTGATAACTTCAGATAAGAGTAAGAAAGTACTAGCATTAAGCCTTGCAGAATGGTATTGAATCCTTGAGAGAAAAATCCCAGAGACAAAACTGCAGTACTATTTTAAGAAATGCTGAAATCTCAATGCACTTGGTAGCAAAGAGAGTATTATTATGTGAGAAAACATGAACATCAATGATCCTGATTAAAATTTTTAAAAAGACTGAAAAGTCAAATTATTAATGTGAAGTAGATTTAAGAATATTTTTATCAATTAATTTGTCATTGTTACCTTTTTACTGAGTAAGAATGATATAATAAAAGATGGGTTTAAAAGAGGTATTTCATCAAGTATAAACATAAAAGGGTTAAGTGAAAAAAAATTATCAGACTTAAATTGGCAACATTTTTTCTCTTCTAGTCATATGTGAAATAACAATGTGCCCTACATTAGTCCAATTTTAAATCTGAAAAACTACCAATAGTACTTAAACAATTCTATCAGAAACACTGTAATCCTCCTCAAATTAATAATTTTCAGAATTTAAATAGTTGAAAATATAACCAAAATTCTAATAAATATAACACAATTTTAAAATTACAGTTTTCAACTTCATATCCTAATTAAACCTGTTCTTCATTCTTTACTACGAGATGTAGATCCCTATTTTAGCTGGGTTTACTATTTAAGTAGTCTTTGTCCAATAAGGCTGGTCTAAGGAGGGTTTCCTATACATGAAACAGGGCTGAATAACTTAGCACAGTGCTATGAGCAACTGTTCTCATACGCTTCTGATTATGTTTTCAAAGTAGCTTCTGAAAGTACTCCCTGAGTTTTCCACCATAGTCCTCTCTTCCACAACTAAGCTTCTCTAATCAATTAATAATTCTGATTGTACTTCATTTGGTCAAAAACTTGAGTGCTCTGGAGATGTAAGAGATACAAGAGAAACCCTCTAGTTCTGGCTCAAGGAGTGGGAAAGAGGAATGCCTAAAATGCAGAGAGAAAGGAGGAAATCTTTTTTTAAAATCTCTCTCTCTTCTTCTTTCCTTTCTCTGGTGCATCAGCCCCAAGGAAATGTCACTGCTGTGATGGCAGCTGAGACAGCAACAGCAACAAGACTACAGGACCCCAAATTCGAGGGAAGGACACCTTTGTCTCCTGTGACACCGAAGGTCCATAAAGGCCTGTTGCTCATCTTTCTCTCCATTTCTGTCCTCTTGCTGCTTGGCCCCAGAGGTGATAAAACTGCAGATATGGGAATTTTATAGCTAGAAAACTAAGAAGTGAAGCTCTAGGGATCAGGAAGGCATCAAGGAGATAGTAGACAAGGAGGAGCTCAGGAAAATGACCCCATACCTTGTTTATCATGTTCAGGGCTTACCCATAACCTGTGCATGTATGAATCTAACCTATTCAGCATACTAAAGAATTTGAGCACTGAGCTAACAAATAGATTTCCACTAAGTTCTTAGACCACACTGGGTAGCACACACATGGGACAGGTAGGACAGATCTGAAGGGCACTCCAAGACTTTGAGCAAAGAAGTATAACTGGAACTAGAGCCCACAAGAGGAAGGCAGAAACTTGTAGCTTAAGACTGACAAGTCAATCACCTGCTAAAGCAAATATAATTAACAATCTTCATAAAATTTAAATAACACCCAGAGTCTAACAATGTGATATCCTAAATGTCCAGAATATAATCCAAAATTAATCATCATATGAAGAACCACAAAAATCCTAACTACATGAGAAAAAACAATAGAGATTATGACTACATGACACAAATGATATAATTACGCAAGAAAAAGGTAAAGAAACTATTACAGAAATGCCTGAACAAGGAATCATGAAGATCACTCTTGAAAAAAAGTTAAAATAGGACATAATCAGGAAAGACATTTAAAAAAAAACAACAACAAATGGAAATACAAGAAAGAAAAAATACAATTACCAAAGCACTCACTGGATGGACCAAATAGGCAGAATAAGGTTGAGAGTAAACAGAAAGTGAGCAAACTTGAAAACAACAGAAATTACACAGTCTGAATAACCAAGAGAAAAAAAAATTGGAAAAAAAAAAACAGAACACAGCTTTCCAAACCTGTGGGAGAAAAACGAAAAGTCTAACATCTCATGCCATCAGAGAACAGAAGAAGTGCAGTGTTGAAAAAATATTTGAAGAAATAATGGCTTAAAACATCACAAGTGGGGCCGGGCGTGGTGGCTCACACCTGTGATCCCAGCACTTTGGGAGGCCGAGGCGGGCGGATCATGAGGTCAAGAGATCCAGACCATCCTGGCCAACATGGTGAAACTCCGCCTCTACTAAAAATACAAAAAAATTAGCTGGGCATGGTGGTGCATGCCTGTAGTCCCAGCTACTCGGGAGGCTGAGGCAGGAGAATTGCTTGAACCCGGGAGGCGGAGGTTGCAGTGAGCCGAGGTCATGCCACTGCACTCCAGCCTGGCGTCTGGTGATGGAGTGAGACTCTGTCTCAAAAAAAAAAAAAAAAAAATCACAAGTTTGGTGTAATTCATAATCTTGTAAATTCAAGAAACTAGCAAACCACAAATAGAATAAATCCTCAAAATTCCATTTCTGGAGATGACTTATTCCTACTGCTGAATACTAAAGATAAAGAAAAATTCTTGAAAGCATCCAGAGGAAAACAAAACATTAACTATAGGAGAAAAAGCATTTGAATAGGTGAGAATTTCTCACTGGAAATTATGAATAGAATTTCTCAATGAAAACTATGGAGGATAGAAAGCCAGAAAGTGACATTTTTTTATGTGAGAAAAATATGCTATCATCCAAAAATATTATATTGTTTAAAAACACTGTTCAGAAATGAAGATGAAATAGACATTCTCAAATAAAGTAAAGAAATCCATAGTCAGCAGACCTAATCTCAAAGAGCTACTAAAGGAATTTCTTCAGACAAAGGGAAAGAAGAAAACTTGGAACATTAGGAATTAAGGAAAAGTAACAAAAATGATAAGTATTTGTATAAATATAACAAAGTATTCCTTTTCTCTTAGAGTTATTAAACACGTTTGACAGTTAAAAAAAAAGGTATAACATTTCCTGGTGTTATTTTAATTTATGCTAATATAATACAAGACAACTATAGCATAAAGGGGAGGGGGTAAAGATACTTCAATGTTGGAAAGATTTCTATGTTCCAACTGAAGTAGCATAATATTGTTTATGAACAGACTGTAAAAAGTATGTATTTTTAACCCCTGGAGCAACCACAAAGAAGTTATACAAAATAAAAATATAGCCAAAATCACAATAGATTAATTAAAATGGGACACTAAGAAGTGTTCAAATAATCTAAAGGCAGCAGGAAAATGGAAATAAAGAAAATCACAGAATATAAACACAAAACAAATAATACAATATGAGACTTAAATCCAAACATATCAATAATTACATTAAATGTCTATAAGTATAATAATGTAATGTAATGTAATTTCACAGCAATGAAAAGACAGGAATTGTTACACTAGATTTTTTAAAAACACCTAAAACTATAAATTCACTATAAAAAAACTCACCTCAAACAATCATTTAGGTAGAATGAAAGTAAAAGGGAACACGATATACCACACAAACACTAAATAAAAGAAGCTGGAATGGCTGTATTACTATAAAAAATTATCTTCAAAACAAAAAAAATCAAGGATATGGCTTACTGACTCTAAGATGCCCTCCATGATATCCAGCTCCTAATATTTATAACCTTGTATAATTCCCTCCTGAGCATGTGGGGAGGACCCGTGATTTGCTTCTAACCAACAGACTATGACAAAGGTAATGGATGTCACTCCTATAATTGCTACCTTATGTGCCATTCTGCCCTTGCCAGCATACACCCTCCACAAATTGCCCTTGCTTGATAAAGTAAGCAGGCATGCTGAAGAGGCCCATGTGTCAAGGAACATCTCTACACATGCAGGTGACCCCTAGGAACTGAAAGAGACCTCAAGTCAACAGCCAGCAAGCAGCTGGGACCCTTGTTCATTAAGCCAGGAGGAAATACATTCTTTCACTAACATGAAAGAGCTTGGAAATACATTTTTCCT
This sequence comes from Cheracebus regulus, assembly GCA_963574635.1. Lineage (NCBI taxonomy): Eukaryota > Metazoa > Chordata > Mammalia > Primates > Pitheciidae > Cheracebus > Cheracebus regulus. The sequence goes on along the minus strand of CAUYQU010047263.1, from coordinate 2,075 downwards.
CAATTGAGCTTCTAGATAAGAACGCACACTGGCTCACCATAGTACAGCCTTGTGAGGTAAGGACTTGGCTAAGCTGTGCCCAGACTCCTAATCCACAGAAACTGTGAGATAAACTGCTAAACTGTGATAACTTGCTACACTGCAAAATAAAACAAAGAAAAAACTGACAGAATTAAAAGGAGAAAAAGACAAATCCACAATTACATTTGAAGACTTCCTTAGCATCAAACAGAATGTAGGCAGGCTATCAGTATGGATCAAGAAGAATGAAACATCCCCTAATTGGATCTAATGAAACTAACATTCCACCCAACAACAGCAGAATACACATTTCATTTAAGTACTTCTTTCATATGATGATAAACTATTAACAATAAATTGAAAACTGAATAGTAGATAAGAAATGAGAGACTGCAGATGCTTCATTCATTTGAAGAGTCTGGCTATGAAGAGGTGGAAGGAGATAGGATGGTAACTACAGAAATATGCAGAGTTAATGATGTGAGAAATTGGAATATATATATGTGTGTGTATATACGTGTGTGTGTGTGTGTGTGTGTGTGTGTGTGTGTGTGTGTATGTATACGCTACAGGAGAGTACCAGTAAAGAAGGAAAGTTGAAGAGAACTTTCTTAAGTAGAGAAGTGATGAAATAAAGCCCAAAAGTAAAGAGATGGTATAGCACAGAAGAGAAGGAAATGGCTGCAACCAGAGAAACAGACAATATTAATCATCATAGCTTTAATTTTCTCCAGCAGTGTCCAGAAGCCTAAGTGTAATAACAGTCACTAGCTCAGTTACACATAATGAGGAGGGATATGCTCACTCAGAAAACAGGGCACCACAGTGAAGACAGGCTAGCCAATTATATAAGTATGTATATAAATAAGTAAATTTAACAATCACATAACTGATGAGCTTTAAAAGCATCTATTCTGCAACACTAATGTTCATCAACAGAGAAAATGAACAAAATGTGGTACATCCATACAAAGAAATACGACTTCAGAATAAAAAACAACTAGTGATACACTTATCACAAGAAAATTACATACTGTATGATTCATAATTTTATATTAAATTCTACAGAGAACAAACTATAGTAATAGGAAGCAGATCAGTGGTTGCCTATGGCTGATGGTGGTGAGGAGGTGACTGACTTCAAAGGGGCATGAGGAATGTTTTAGGGGGGCGATGGAACAGTTTATATATGATGATAATGGTGGCTACAAAACTATATACATTTGTCAATACTCATTGACATATACACTTAGAATTTTATTGCATTTAAATTAAATCTCAATAAAACCAATTATAAAAAAGAAGCTCTCATATGGTAACTGGGTTACTATGTTCTAATATGAAGCATGCTGCTAAAGAGAGCACATAAAAGTAGCTCCTCTTAGGACAGAGAAATAATGTTACAGTGTATGACATTATAATGGTGGATAAATACCATTCTATATTTGTTTAAATCCATAGAATGTTAGCACCAAGAGTGGACCCTAATGTAAAGTATGGACTTTGAGTGATAATGATGTGTCTTCAATGCAGGTTCATCAACTGTAACAAATGTATTGGTCTGGTAGGAGTGGTGATAATGAGGGAGGCTATGCATGTGTAAGGGCATGAGGTATACTTTTCCACTCAATTTTGCTGCAAACCTAAAACTGCTATAAAAAATAAATTCTATTTGCTGGGCATGGTGGCTCACACCTGGGTGGCTCATCTCAGCATTTAGGGAGGTCAAGGAGGGTGGATTGCTTGAGTCTAGGAGTTTGAGACCAGCCTAAGCAACATGGTGAAACCCCATCTCTACTTAAAAAAAAAAAATTAGCCAGGCATGGTGGCGCATGCCTGTAGTCCCAGCTATGTGTAAGGTTGAGGTGGAATAATCAGCCAAGATAGTGCCATTGTGCTCCAGTCAGAGTGAGTCCCTGTGGAAAGGAAAGGAAAGGAAAAAGGAAAGGAAAAAGGAAAGGAAAGGAAAGGAAAGGAAAGGAAAGGCAAGGACAGGAACGGAAAGGAAAGGGAAGGGAAGGAAACCAAAGGAAAGAGGACGGGACAGCGGCGTG
>CAUYQU010047261.1:0-25216 GCA_963574635.1 Cheracebus regulus | reverse complement strand
GGATGTTGTAAATGTGTACGGGAATGTCGTTATATTGCCTGGAATCAAAGCTTATTTGGACTTGTTTTGCGCTTTTGTTACACTTTAGTAATTTTTACTTTTATTCATAAGGGAAATGCAAGGACAACTGGTATCTTAAGGCTTAGGGCCTCTGGTAGAAGTGAGCGCCACCTCCCCTTCTGTGTAGAATGCAAATCCATTCATTCAGTGAATCAGGCATCCATGAATTCGTTTACACACACCTAGAAGCCCATCAGGAGCATAATCTCCAGGAAGCCAAGCTGTATTGGGGGACTCAAATGGAGGCGGAGCTCCTCTTTTTAAGTCCTAGCTCCAAAATCAGCTTTGTCAGCCCTCCATTCTGAATTACTGGGCGCCTCTGAGGCTTCTTGCCTCATCTGCAAATCAGGAAAAACGGTATAGAGTTGGTGAATGCATTAAGTGAGATGATGTCTGCAAATATGCAACCCGCTTATACAAATATTTATCTTCACCACCTTCCCTGGACTCCTAGGGCCAGAACGGAATCATAGCACCTCTTTGTTTCTAAAGCACAGAAATCACCAGGTTTTCCCGCTGTCTGGAGCAGATCTGGGTGCGAATTTGACCAACGGGTAGCAGGAAAACCCGGAGCAGAGCATTAAGGAGCAGGCGAGCGGGCCAAGCATGCGCAGTAGCGGCGAGTTGGTTTGAGAAGCCGTCAGGGAGCCAGCGCGGCGCCCTAGCTGCCCGGGGCAGGGGCGGGGCCCGCCTTATATGGGGGCTGCGTCGGGACAAACTGCGCGGGCCCGAGGGGCGGGGCGGGGCGGCAACGCCTGAGGGATGCGGCGTGCGGACGCTAGGCCAGTTCTTAAGGACAGCAGTATTCAAACTTTTCAGGAGTGCTAGCTTACTCGTGACAGCGATTTTCTGTATCGGGGTTTTATTGGTCGGTGGTTTAGGAGGTTTTGCTCATTCATTGGTTAATGTTATTCCAACAACCTACACGTTTATAAGCGCCTAGTCTATCCACGACTTTGTCGTCACAAAACAGACCATCGCAACCTAGCAGACACTTTAGACAAATAGCATACCTGTAGCTTTTGAATGGGAAGCAACAAGGCTTCATCATCGCAGACGGGACGGAAGGGGCACTTTCTTATCAGAAAGTATTTCTATTGGAGTGTGAAGAAAGTTTCTGAAAGGGAAGATTATTATAAGATAAGGGGTTTGCTCATCTTCTCAAACTTCAGTGTGCCTGCTTTAAAGGGCTTTGCAAACTTGAATGTTTATAGAAATCACCTGGCGGTCTTGTGAAACTGCAGCTTCTGATGGGCAGATCAGAAGGGAAGCCTGAGACGCGACATTTCCAGCACGCTCTGGGAGTGAAGTTGCTGCCGCTGCCACCCTCTCTGCAAAGAGCCAGGGGTTAGATGACCTCTAAGCAAACTGTGAGAGGTTTAAAATACTGATAGTGAAAAACAGTCACAGGAGCTCTAGGTCAGGCACGGTGGCTCATGCCTGTAATCCCAGCACTTTGGGAGGCCAAGGAGAATGGATCGCCAAATCTCAGGAGTTCGAAACCAGCCTGGGTAACACGGTGAAACCCTGTCTCTACGGAAAAAAAAAAAAAATTAGCCAGGCATGGTGGCGTGTGCTTGTAGTCTCAGCTACTCAGGAGGCTGAGGTGGGAACAATCGCTTGTGCCTGCGAAGTGGAGGTTGCAGTGTACTCCAATCTGGGTGACATCTTGAGACCTCGTCTAAAAAAAAAAAAAAAAAAAAAAAAAGCTCTAAATCCCGGGCCCAAAAGTTCAGTAATAGAATTCAGGGATCCATATCAGTCATGTGCTGATGCATAAAAATAATGGCCCAAACTGTGGAAGCTTAAAAACCGGTTATTTCTCTGAATTCTATGGGTTGCTGGTGTCACCCGTCCTATGTGGCTGGGGTCTCAGTTAAGTTGGGGTGAGGAAAAGTTGGTGCATTTTGCTTTTTCATCCTCAAAAAGTTTAGACCAGGTTCCAAGTTTCTTGCGGCGGCAAGCCACCTCTCCAGGAGAAGTGTGCATAGCCTTTGTTGGACTCACCTTTGCTGACCTTCCATTGACCAAAGGCAGTCACATGGCCATGCCCAGTCAGTGTGGGAGGGGCCTCCCACCAGGAGGGAGTGGGTACTCAGGGGAGCTACTGAATAACAGACCTAAGATCACATTTGTTTTCTAACACTTTGATAGTTATAGTTCATATACTTGATTTTCCTTGTAATCCCATTTATTTTATTTTATGCATTTAAAATGTTATCCTGAAAATGTTCTTTTCACAAACAACCAAAAAAAGGTTTAAGAATTTATTATTTTAAAACTCAGTTGGATGGATAAAAGACTTTTTTTTTTTTTTTTTGAGATGGAGTTTTGCTCTTGTTGCCCAGGCTGGAGTGCAGTGGTGCAATCTCAGCTCAATGCAGCCTCCACCTTCCGGTTTCAAGCTTTTCTCCTGCCTCAGGCTCCAGAGTAGCTGGGATTACAGGCATGCACCACCATGCCAGGCTAATTTTTGTATTTTTAGTAGAGACAGGGTTTCACCATGTTGGCCAGGCTGGTCTTGAACGCCTGACCTCGTGATCCACCCTCCTCGGTCTCCCAAAGTGCTGGGATTACATGCACGAGTCACCGCGCTGAGCCATTTTTATTTTCTAAGAAGGCTGAATTGTGATGGGAAGGAGAAGAGAAAATTCAGAGACCTGGATTAAAACCCAAATGGTCTCAAATAGAGTATAACTCTGTCACCAAGATGCATGTGTGCATGGTTGTAGGGGTGGGGGATGTGGTTGTTTGGTTTGTTTTGATGTAGTTTATTTTGTCTTCACTTGTTGAATTTTTTTTCTGATGTTTAGCAATCTCTTTTTTAAAACTTTTAAAAAAAATCTTTTTGTAATCCCTTAATAAACTTTTATAATTGCCAAAAACTTTTGAGTGATTTAAACTCTTTGAGTCTTAGCTTCTTCATTTTGAAGTGAAATAGCACTGTAAATGTTCACTCCACCTCAAAATATTTGAATCATCAGGAAATACTGTTATCAGAAGAAAAACACTGTATTCCCATGAGCTATGCTTTTTCTTTATAATTTGACTTTTAAAAAATCCTGATTAACATCAGACTGCCACACTTAAATTGGGACAAAGGATACAACTGACACCTCATAAACTCATCCGTTTTCCTGTACTGACCATAAGCATTATATCACATGGTACACTTAATATCTTCTACAGGAGTGCCTTGCACCAAGGAACTTAAGTTAAATTTAAGAGCTATGTGGTGAGCCAATGAGAAAAACAAGTGTTTTCATGGTTTTCAAATAAATGTATAATAAATAATAGTACCAGAGACAGAAATCATATATACCAAGTTCAAACCCAACACTATTTTTTGTGTTTTTTGAGACAGAGTCTTGCTCTGTTGCCCAGGCTGCAGTGCAGTGGTGCAATCTCAGTTCACTGCAACCTCCAACTCCCAGGTTCAAGTGATTCTCCTGCCTCAGCCTCCTGAGCCACTGAGATTACAGGAGCCTAATTTTTGTATTTTTAGTAGAGATAGCGTTTCACCATGTATGCCAGGCTGGTCTCAAACTCCTAGCCTCAAGTGATCCGTCCTCTGTGGCCTCCCAAAGTGCTGGGATTACAGGCGTGAGTCACCGTGCCCAGCCTGCCATTTTCATTTTCTAAGTAACAAAATTCAAAGTGTATTTAGAATCGCCTAAAATACTAAACATTAAAAGCAGGGATAATTTGAAAAAGTATACTTCGGGGCCAGAGAGAAAACTTGAGCTAATCACAAAAATCTTACTTAGTAATTTTAGTAAAGCTTTAGGCAGGTAGCCATGAATACCAGCTTTCTTTTACAGCAAAAGTGAATAAAGAAATCACAGTAGATTCAATTTAATAGAAGCTATCACCCTAAATCATAGTCATTTTATATACTAAAATGAAAAAGATTATTTTCAATTGTATATAACTGTATGCAACTGTATACACACATATATATATATATGACTATATCTTTGATCACAAATAGTTCATAACTGGTAGACTTTGTAGAGTCTGTGGCCTCATTTTAACTTCTGAAGAGTGAGAAACCATATTTATTTGAAGAGATAGGGAAAGTTTCATGGATGAATTAGTTTTGGAGATCAGTCTTGCAGGAGGGACAAAATTTGAACCCCAAAATGGTGAGGAGGTGACCTCTAAAGCAGAGGAACTTCCTTGAACAAATATTTAGTGTTGGAAAAGCAAGTCCTGCTTCTGGAATTGAAGTTTAAAAATAGCCGTAAATGCTTCTCTTCCCTGGACTCATACCTTGCAGTGTCATTTTGTAGCTCCCCTCAATGGGAAGTGGAATCTCTTTCTCCACCTCTTCAATATGGCTGACGCTGGAACTTGCCTTGGCACACAGAATGCAGCAGAATTGGCTTCATATTGTTTCTAAGCCTTGGCTTCATATGCCTTGCATGCTTCCTGACTCTGGCTCTAGGACACTTGTTGCTGTCATGTAGGCAAGCCCAAGCTAGCCTGCTGAACGATGGTGTGTCCCAGCCAAATCCAGCACTGCAACCAATAGCCAGCCAGCCACCAGACATGTTAATGGGGCCACCTCAAACCAGCCAGCCTCCACCAAGTCATCAGATGTAAGAGTGAGAACAGCCCAGAATGACTGAGCTGATCCAGACCAGCAGAACCACCAAGCTGACCTGTAGACTTAGGAGCAGTAAACGGATGATTATTATGGAAGCCATTCTATTTAGGGTGTGTGTGTTACTGCTTGCATCCAAACATACCCTACCTTATCTAATGAGAAAAGGCCCTGCTCAAGGGCTTTTGCAGCTGTAGTTGGGCACCAGAAGTATCTTTGTGGCTTAGTCTATACACAAGGAGATCAAGGCTCAGACCAGGTAGTCTGACTGTTGACAGCACTTTCCTTACCCCTCTGTGCACTTAAATCAATGAAACAGATTCACAGAAGCATGCATGCTCTCTAAACACAGTATTTGCATTCCTACCTTCAAACCTTTGCTCCACCATGCATCTAGTAAGAATGCCTACTTCTCTCCTCCTCTCCTCCGTCGAGTTCTTTCGTTGAGTTCTACCTTCCCTAGTCTTCCTCCACGCACCAACCCACGGTGATCGCAGTCTCTCCTAAATGCTTTGTAACATGGTAGGCACCACTCACTTGTGACTCACTGGAGCATTTTAAAACTTGTCTTTCTGTGTCTCTTCTAATAAAATTACACTTTCTTTGAGGGTAAAAAGCAGGCCTAAAAAAGCAGTTCTCTATACTTCCAGGAGTGCCAGTGTGGTAAAAATTGAACTTGACAATTAGCAAAACCAATAAATTCATTACACTATTCTGTTCCTGTAGGTGATCAGTATATGAATATAGATTCCTACGTGATTATTTTCTGGCCTATTTTGTCCCTTTTTTTTGTTACTTTAACCAGGCCATAACATAAAGGTTATGTCATTTGTAACTGTCAAGCTTAATTAAGCCCATTATAATTCATTAACCCCTGTGCTTACTTTGTAATTAACATTGATTAATGCAAACAAGTACAAAATAGGCCATCAGCATTTTCCAGAAGTGCTGATTACAATTATATTGGTAATTCAATACAGTATAGAAGATGGCAGGATAGTAACTTGCACTCTCTTTACATAAGGAGATAAATGCTACCATGCAAAACTAAGCCAAGAAACAAAATATTTTCCTCATCCAACTCACCGATTAAACCTTTACCCTGTTAACCCGCTCTATGACTGTGTAAACCTCCAGTAAGATTACTGAAGGCACAGCTCCAAGTAACTTGTTTAATTGCATTCCGGGGACAAAAGAGGGATGCGCTTCAAAGCTGACAGACAGATGGTAGAGTGTCCAGTCACAGCAAAGCAGGCCCTGAGGCTCTTGACAGACAACTTTGGGGCTGAGATCTCATTTGTAGTTCTGGGATAAAGTCCAGATTTGATGGCAGCAGGCTGAACTGTAAAGATGCTTAACAGTACACAGCCCAGAGACATTGAATCTGAAAAGCCTGGAGTGAATAACAACCTGGAAATGAACTCTATCTGCCTGTTCACCATTCCCCCGCAACCAAAAAAAAAAAAATCTATATTCCAGATGGTGTTCAAGTTCCCTTTCCCCGAGACCTCAGCAGTCAGTCAGGGAGGTGCTCCTGCAATCCACGTTAAGGGGAGTTCACCATGCTCACATGGGAATGCAGTAGATTACCAGCAGGGATGGCCATAGCTTTGTACTTCCTCGTCTTTCCAGGAATAAAGCTAGGGTGCCTAGGAGCTGCTGCAATTTTTCTTCTGTGTAAAATAAGCAAGCAGGACTCTGCTGCACTGTACTCCAGGGAAAGATTAAGAGAATTGATATCATCCACATCAATTGGCCCTATGCAGATGACCTGATAATGAGGCCATTGAGTTCTTATGGTTCACTATTATTGCTCCAAAAATCATGCAAATGCTTGAAAAGGAGCGTTAGTATGAAACGGGGTGTTCCAAAGTCATTGCTGAGAGGTATGTAATGTTTCTGAAGATCCCTGAGATACTAAGACTTCTGTATACATGAACCACTCAGAAGAAATATACCAGATGAAAATATATGGAGAAGTTTGCCGAAGGTCGTGTAACTTCTAGAGCCGCGGTCTAAACCCTGATATCTGTGTCCTTATAGCTCAGGCCTTTTCCTTCAGCCCCTCCTTCTCAGCAGAGATGTGTTGGAGAAATCACTAGAAATGGAAAAGCAGCTGCCAGAAGCAGAACTGAATAAAGAGATAAGGAAAGAAATAAATACATGTTGTTACAGAGGGTCAGCCTTAAGCAAGACTGCAACATTGATGCAGCACAGGAAAGCTTCAAAACTGGGTCTTAGCCCTGGGGGGTTCTTGGCTTCAAGGGTGAGTTGGTGGTAGTAGACTGTAACTATTACTGAAGTGGCCGTGTACAGTGGTAGCAGAGGCACTGCTCCTTGTGGAGCAGAGATTCCCAATAGGCACTGTGCCCAGAGTAGCAGCTCAGAGGCAGTTCTGCACTCATATTTAATTATGTGCAAATTAAGGGGTGGTATTTGCAGAAATGTCTAGGAAAGTGTGGTAACTTCTGGGTTGTTGGGTTGTTGCCATGGAAAGGGGTGATGACTTCTGGATGTTACCATGGCACACTGATGAGTGTGTCATATGGAAAGCTGGTCCTTAATTTGGTCATGTCCCAGCCCGACCTCTGGAGTTGAGTCCTGCCTCCTACCTCAACTTTGTGACATTTGTCTTTGGTGGCCACCGCCTTTCTTTCTGCCATTATGAAGCACCATACTCAAGGTCTCATCTCCATCCCAACAGGGCTGTAGACAGTCATTTGATCCTTTTTCTCAGCATCCTATTTTTTCTTTCTCATACTCTCTCTCTCTCTCCTTTTGTTTTTCATTGCTAGAATAAGGTACACCAGGACTTTTTTTTCATTATTTTTTTAAAAATAAGATATGAAATACATTCAGTGATGTACATAAAGTGTACAAATATTAAATGTTCAACTGGTTGAATTATTTCATATGTATACACCCATGTAACCACCACCCGGATGAGATTCAGAATGTTTCTACCTCCCTAGAAAGCTCCCTGGAAGTACAGACTTTTTGTTTTAGTCAGGTGTATTGGCATGTCAGTTTCAGAGAGTTATATTCAGAGCTCTTAGTGTGCAGTTTTATGAGTTTTAACAAATGCATACATTTGCGTAGCTACCAATATAGTAAAAAGAACAGTATCATCACCCCAAAAAGTCCCTGTGCCCCTTTGTAGTAAATCTCTCCCAGCCCCTGCCAACCATTAATCTGCTTTCTGTTTCTACAGTTTGTCTTTGTAGAATGTCATATAAATGGAATCATGTATTTTGAGTCTGACGTCTTTCACTTAGTATAATACATTTGAGATGCATCCATGTTTCAATAGCTCCTTTTATTACTAAGTAGTATTTAATTATACCACAGTCTGTATATCCATTCACAAGTTAAAGGACATTTGGGTGTTTGCAATTTTTGACAGCTATGAGTAAAGCCACTATAAACACTCACATATAGGGTTTTGTTTGAACCTAAGTTTTCATTTCTTCTGGGCAAAAACCAAGGAAGTTGAATTTCTTGGTCTATGCCAAGTACATGTTTAATTAAAAAAAAAAAAAAAAAAAAAGCAAAACCATTCCCTAGAATAAGTGTACCATTTTGCATTTCCACCAGCAATGTACAAGAATCTTCCTTCTCTATAGTCTCACCAGCAGTTGGGATTGCCAGTTTTTAAAAGTCATTTTACCAGATGTGCACAGATTTTTGAAGCTGCATAACATGTTCATAGATTTTATTGCCATCTTCGGAGAAGACTTAAGATCGGTCTTAAATATCTAACTGTAGGAGAGCAACTTGGCTCGTACTAATTAGGCAGTTCATATTAACTTTCCTAACTAGAGTTACTTTTACTTATTCAGTCAAATTGATTGTCTATACCTTAAGCAGTATCGATGCCAATTTCCCTAACACACTTAAAAGCAAAACTCCTGATTCACACCTGCTGGTGTCCTACAGGGTATGCCTGAAAGTTATGGCTGCTCACTTATTTTGGGCGCCTTTAAAACACTCAACCACCTTCCTCTAATCACCCTTGTTTAGGTGTTTTCTGTACCAAGAAAATGAAACATCCTTCCAGCTTCTACCTTCAAAAATATATCTATCATGGAAATCCATTGGGGTGTCCGCATAAAAATATATATGTATGTATACATATATAAACTGCCAGGCTGGAGAATAAAAAAAAATGCTTCATTTCAGTAAACAAATCATCTCTCAGTGACTTGCTAGAAAATTCAACCGCTTTCCTACTCAGTCCTCAATATGCACATGACCACACACTGCAATTCTCTAGAAGTAACCACTGCCGATTTTTCTGTCTCAGGCAGAATCATACATAGTCAGAACCTGGTCTTCTCAGATTTGTCATACAAATTCCTCTCTGCCTGTTGCTGCTTTCAGAATTTCATTTCTAATGCCTCATTCATCTGCATCAGCCTCTCACCTGCTGGTGCCAATAGGATGCTATCTGCAATGAGGCCGTGAAACTTGCCACCTCCTAAGCATTACTTACGTCCCTCCTTCCCTGCCCTCTGACCAAGCTATTTCTGTCTCATTCCCAAATAAGCAAATATACTGGACATCTCAGCTGCATCTTTTAATTTTTTTAACTTTATTATTTACCTTAAATAATACATGCAAAAGGACAAAAAGGTACCATAAGTCCTAGAGTGGCAGTCTCTCTTCCACTCCCTTCCCCAGTGCTCCAGTTCTCTTGCTCAGAGGCAACTCCTGTTACCAGTGTCTTGTGCCATTCCAGAAAGAGAGATTTTACCTGCTTACAAACATATCATCTCGATATTTTTATTCTTTGCACAAATGTAACAAGCAATCACAGCCTTTTAGAAACGTGTTTCACATAAAATCAATATCTTGTAAAGCATTTCATTTCTCTATATCAATGTCTTGTAAAGCATTTCATTTCACTACTGAGGTATACGGGTATTCTACACTTATACTTCAGTAGATTTGACTCATTCTTTTTAAGAGTTGTGTAATGTTCAATGTTGTGTACCTACCATGATTGGTCAAAACCTTTTAAGTATCTAAAATAATGATTTAGTGGCTTAAAGAAGATAGAAGTTCAGGCTGGGCACAGTGGCTCATGCCTATAATCCCAGCACTTTGGGAAGCTGAGACGGGCAGGTCACTTAATGTTGGGAATTTGAGACCAGCCTGGCCAACATAATGAAACCCCATCTCTACTAAAAATACAAAAATTAGTCAGGCATGGTGGTTGCACACTTGTAGTCCCAACTACTCAGGAGGCGGAGGCAGTGCTTGAATCTGGGAAGCAGAGGTTGCAGTGAGCTGGGATCACACGGCCACTGCACTCCAGCCTGGGCGATAGTATGAGACTCCGTCTAAAAAAAAACAAAAAACAAAAAAAACAAAAAACAGAAGACAGAAGTTTATTTTGTGTAAAAAATGAGCAGAGTTGGGTGTCTCAGGGATGCTATGGGCAGCTCAGTCTCCGAAACTGAATTTCTGTCTCATCATTCTTCTGTTCTTAGTGGATGGCTTTCTTCTCATGTTGGAAGATGGCTGCTTAAGCTCCAGGCTTCACTTCTGCATTCCAGCCAGGGGAAAAACCAACATGTTCCTTCATGAGAAGGACACCACCCAACTTTCTGTTATATTTACTTTACAAAACACTTAAGGGAGGATAGAAAATGTAGTCACAATCCAGGAAACCTGTGAAAAATTTGGGACTCTATTGAAGGAAGGAGGAGAGAATGAATATTGGGGTATAATAATTAGTTTCTGTGCCAGAATTGTTGCCTATCTTTTGTTCTTACCTAAAGGGCTGAAGCAGGTTTCCATTGAGTGCAACATTTCTTTTCTTTTTTTTCTTTTCTTTTATTTCTTTCTTTCTTTCTTTTTGTTTTTTTGAGGCAGAGTCTCTCTCTGTTGCCCAGGCTGGAGAGCAGTGTCATGATCTCAGCTCACTGCAACCTCCGCTTCCAAGGTTCAAGCGATTTTCCTGCCTTGGCCTTCTGAGTAGCTGGGACTACAGGTGCGGGCCACCATGCTTGGCTAATTATTTGTATCTTTTGGTAGCGAGCGGGTTTCACCATGTTGGTCTCGAACTACTGATGTAAGGGATCCACCTGTCTTGGCCTCCCAAAGTGCTGGGACTACAGGCATGAGCCCCTGCACCTGGCCTTGAGTGCAACATTTCACACTGTGTTGGGGGCGGTCCAAAGAATTTCTGGGTTACAGGGCATGTGCCTTTTAATTTTCATGGATATTATTACCAATTGCCATCCATTAACAAGGTACCAAGATTATAAGAGAATGCTTGTTTCCCCACACCCTCGATAGTCTGAATGGTATTTATACTTTTTTTTAATCTTTACCAATATGAGGGTTAAAATGTGGTATCCCAAATGGTCTTAATGGGACTTAATAGGACTTCCTCTTACTTTTTAGTGAAGTTGAGTATCTTCTCAAATGTCTAGGAACCATTTGTATTTCCTTATCTCTGAATTGTTTTCATCACTTGCCCATTTGTTCATTGAATTATTTTCTTGTTACTCTGCAGAAATAATTTATAAATCTGGAAAAGTAGCATTTTCTGTGATATCTGTTATAATTTTTCCCACGGTTTCGGCTGCTTTTTGTGTTATTATTTCTAGATTTCTGTTGTTTAAAGAAGTAAACCAGCTGGGCACAGTGGCTCAGGCCTGTAATACCAGCTCTTTGGGAGGCTGAGGTGGGCGGATCACTTGAGGTCAGAAGTTCGAAACTAGCCTGGTCAGCATCTCTATTGAAATATAAAAATTAGCCTGGTGTGGTGACCCAAACCTGTAATCCCAGCTACTTGGGAAGTTGAGGCACAAGAATCATTTGAACCTAGGAGGCAGAGACTGCAGTGAGCCAAGATAGCACCACTGCCCTCCAGCCTGGGTGACAGAGCAAAAGTCTGTCTCAAAAATAAATAAATAAAACTTTATTTTCTTGTTTCGTAAATAAAGCTGACTGAGTTGGTTGGTCTTTAGTGATTAGTCAAAAACACCACATCCTACATCCTTATTCAACTCCTTCAGCCCTACCTTTGCGTCAACCTTGGCTGGGGAAGCCACTACAAATGCAGTTGGATCAACCAAGAAGACCTTGCCGTTCTCACCAGGGGGAAGGTGAACTCAGTCTCCACAGACAAAGCCAGGACCTGCTTGTACCCACTGATGATAGAATGAGGAACTGATGTCACAGGTGGGCACACACATGGTGGCAACATGGCGGACACCCTCCAGGAAGCGAGAGTGGTTTCCTCTGTAAGGTCAAGCACTTTGGGTGGCAGATGTTGCCATTGGCAAACGCCTGCTGGGTGATCAGCAGAAGGAGAAGTAGAAGTGAAGTGTGTCAGTACCTTCAGCAGCATGGCTTCACTGGCGGCCACTTTCTCTCCAGTCTTAATCAGCTGCACATCACTCGGGATTTTCATGGTGATTTTTTTGTGTGTGTAGTTGCATGTATCCCTTTTTAAAACTCCCACTTATGGGTTTTGTGACATTTTTAGGAAGGCACTTCTCATCTCAACGTTATAAAATAAATTCTCTTATGGTTTTCTTTTTGTGGTAATAATAATTATGAAGAGGCTCCAACCTGATTTATTTTAACATGACTTCTGGTTACCCTGGCCCCACTGAATCATCCATCTTCCCCCAGTGACTTGATATCTTGGCTGCATCTTAAAAAGAAGGCAGCAGTTACTTTCCACTTAAAATGAGTACATCTTAATTCCACTTTCTATTTGATATATCCTGTGTGTCACCTTTATTATGCATTACACCTTAGAGTTACATATTGCAGTATATCCAGTTTGCCAATGAAGATAGCTAAACACAGAGATTCAAGCATTCAGACTCACCTGGTCACAGCGCAGATACTGAACCATGTAATGCTAAACCTCAGGGAGTTGTTGGGGAAGGAGTTCAACCTTTGGACATTGTTATGGGCCAGATCATGCTCTCTGCCTCCCAACCCTCATTCCTATGTTGAAGTCCTAACCTCAGAACATGATTGTATTTAGAGACAGAGTCTTTAAAGATGTAATGAAGTTAAAATGAGGTTACAAATGTGGATCCTGATCCAGTATACTGATGTCATAGGAAGAAGAAATTAGGATACAGGTGTGTACAAAGAGGAGACCATGTGAAGACACAGGGAGAAGACAGCTATCTGCAAACCAAGGACAGAGGCTTGTAGATCCTGCTGACACCTTAATCTTTTAGGCATCTAGGTTCCAGAACTGTGGGTACATAAATTTCTGTTGTTTAAACCACCTAGTCTGTGGTACTTTGTTATGGCAGCCTAGTAAATTAATACAGAGGTACAGACCTGGCTGAATCAATTAAAGGTCTCTGGCTGCAAGCCTTAGACATCTAGTCAGGTCTAGTGTCTTAGTCAAGTTTGCTGAGTCTGCTATGGAAATCTGCATGCAGCAGGTGCATTGGGAGGTGCATAGGGGAATAAAGGAGGCTGGGAGAGGGAGAAGTTGAACTGTGATGTAATTGTAGCAGAGGTCTCAGTTGGTGCTTTTGAGCTGGGATGGCCCTTCAGGGTTGCAGATTGAGGCATGGGGGCTGGACCATTGTCCCCCAGCAGGCTTTCCCTAGAAGAGGTTCCAAACTTGGGTGAGGAAACTCTGTGTGGCTGAGGGCAAGTGCTGAGAGAAACTCAGCTGTGAGCCATCAGCAGCCAATGCTGCTGGCAGCTGGAGAATGAGTATCCAGGTCCTGGAGAGGGATCTGGGCAGAGCACACCTGCAACCACCACTCCCACCTAAGCAGAGGGGTTGATGGGATGCATATGTGGGAAACTTGCAGCATGAGGGACAACTTGAAGGAGTGGGCTTTATGACAGACATGGCCCAGTGTAACATGGGGATTGGGAGGGCAGGAACAAAATGAACAGTTTCTCCAGGCAACAACCACTGAAGTGAATCAACTCCAACCATCATTATGCCTTTCCTTTCAACATTCAGATTCCTGGGAGAGAGAGAGTCTACTTAGCCTGACTCTGACTTTGGTCACCTACTTGACTTCTGGACAGAATGGGGCCTGGCACTTTGACTGACAGTCTGCAGAAGGCTGCACAATGTGGAAAAAGGGTGGTTCCCAAAAGACCAATTGAGATGTCATCACTAGATGAAAGAGGATGGACACTGTCCAGGCAAAAACAACACAGGTCTATTGGGCAGGACAGCTGCATTGGAATCTCAGTTTTAGGTGACTTTGGGCTACTGATACCAGCTCAGCCGTAGAGATGCCCCAACCAGGTGGTGCCGAAGGAACTAAGAAGCAGACATCCAGATTGAACAGAGTGGGACTATCCGGGGGCCAACAGCCTTCCGAGCTGAGAGCCTCAGGGGCTGACAGCATTCCGGGCTGAGGGCGTCGAGCAGATGCTGACCCACGTACTTATTCTCTCTGAACAGGTGATTATTATTAACAAACAGGTGTTCTGTGTTTTCTCATAGAACTAAGGTAAACTAGGTAGGCAGCTGGTACCTGCTTACCACTGATCAAGGACAAACCAGAAAGTATTCTCCACGAGGGAGCCACGGGGGCAGGCTCACAGAACCCGTGCTTAAAGAATTGTTTTAACAGGTGTATGATATACATACACTGTTTTGCTACTTTAGAATGCTCCAGGTAGTTTTCCACGGGGGGTAGGGGGTGCCACTAGGTTTTCCTTGCCATCATTCTTCTTAGCCAAGAATATACTTTCATCATACACTCAGCATTTCTCAGCAATCATACACTCAGCATTTCTTAACATTGGGCACATGGTTTGAACTCATAAAACTTTAGGTGCTTAATTTGTAGAATATAAATACTACCTACCTCAGAGGATTTTTTGGCTTAGATGATGTATCAATATCTACCTATATGTAAGTGTGTACATATATATGTGTACATGTATACATAAACATTATGCATATATTCACATATATTCATGAACATAATATGTAGAGATATATGATCCCTATAAATTGAGAGCTGCCATTTATTTGATTTATGTCTATGGCTTTTAGGACTTCATTATTTTCTATAATGTTACCCATATGCATTTGGCATTCCCGTCTCTTCTTGAGAACAGGAGAAACATTTCATGTGTCTTTTTAAATATGCTAATTGGCTGGATGTGTTGGCTCATGCCTGTAATCCTGCTCTTTAAGGGACTGATGTGGGAGGATCACTTAAGGCCAGGAGTTTGAGATCAGCCTGGGCAACACAGCAAGACCTATCTCTACAAAAAGTTAAAAAATTATCCAGGCATGGTGGCACACACCTGTAGTCCCACCTACTTGGGAGGCTAAGGCAGGAGAATAGCGTGAGTCCACAAGGTACACCCTGCAGTAAGCTATGATCCTGCCATTGCACTCAGACGTTGTCTCAAAAAAAAAAAAGTGTGAATTCCCAAACTCTAGATATGGAAAATCTTAGAAATACCCTTTATAGAGAGAACTGGGAAGATGAAAAGTTTCACAATTTTATATTCTTCACTTTTTTTTTTCTTTTGAGACAGCGTCTTGCTCTGCTGCCCAGGCTGGAGTGCAGTGGCACGATCTTGGCTCACTGCAACCTCCGCCTCCTGGGTTCAAGCAATTCTTCCTGCCTCAGCCTCCCAAGTAGCTGGGATTATAGGCACACGCTACCACACTTGGCTAATTTTTGTATTTTTAGTCGAGGTGGGTCTGGTCTCAAACTCCTGACCTCAAGTGATCCACCTGCCTCGACCTTCCAAAGTGCTGGGATTACAGGCATGAGCCACTGAGCCCTGCCTATATTCTTCATTTTGGACATGGGGGTGTATATGATTTTACATTTAGAACAGTAAATAAAACAAATAAATAAAAATAAAACGTAAAGAGTGGAATAAAAAAAAAAAACAAAAGGAGAGTGTGCCCACTATGTCATCTTTCCCCTGGTAGGCGTGCAGGCAGAACCATCTCATGGTTTCTCAAGAGCAGATGGGGCAAGGCAGGGGATAGTCCGGGGTGAGGATGTCAAAGCCTACCCCATAAATGTCAGAGGTCAATGAAGTTCCAGAATGGAGCACGCAGCCCCATTTCTTTATTTACTAATTTTAGAGAGAGTCATTTATTGTGAGGCTAGGCAGAACTTGAACAGAGAAGCAGTGGTAATGAGACGGTGGGGTGGCATTTTCTTCCATACATGTATTTTCCAAAAGGATGCAATTCCAGCAACAAAGTATCTACTTCACTCCCCCACAGCCACCAAGAGGGATGGCTTCTGTGGACACTTTCCAGCTTGCAAATGTTTCCTCTCCGAGGTCACACAAATAGCTGATACATTCATTTCCCTGAAATAAATGCCATCATGGAGATCTTCTTGTAGCTGTCAGAGGTGATGAGCAGTGTTGATGGAGTGGGGTAATGGCATTGCAAAGTGATTGAAAGGGTTTAGGATGTGATTTCCTATTTGGTTCAGACAAAATAAAACCATTATCCGTGCTTCATCTTTTTTAAAGAGATTGTTTTCTGAGCTCTTTCGTGCTTGGAGCCTGTTGCAGCACCCAGGGACAATATTAGCCTGTCACAATTACAGATCAGTTCATCACCACAGTCAGCCTCCAATCTCCTTGAACTCTTTGCAGAGGAAATGACTTTTCTGGGTCTGTATTATCCTCGGGTACCTCAACTTTTGAAAAAGATGTGGCTGCAGTCCATGCATTGAACTGTGGAAAACCGTCTGCCAGCACAGACCCAGGCACGTTGGCGAATTTGCTGGTAGCTGCCTATGAGCAATCAAGACCTCCATCAGCTCGTGGGTCAAGGGAAATGAGTCACTTGGACATGTGGATGCGGGGGATCAACAGCTTGCTTGAATGGGTTATGGGTAGACTTGATGTTGGAAGGACTGCGGTTCCCTCGTGCCTTTTTAATCTGTTACTAAACTATGCCTGAGTCAGTGAACTCACATGGCCAGGCCACAGTGAGGGTTTCAGGAGGGCTGTCAGTGTCCTCTCTCACACACTTTTACACCCTGCTAATGCAGGAAACTATGCCATTAATGTTCTGGTTCCCAATCCCACTCCACTCAACAACAGCCTGTCACCAGGCCTATTACCTGATTTTCAGGTGTTAGATTGCTAGCTCTACAATGTAAAGGGATTTCCACCCCAGGGACTTTCTAAGCATCAGGCTTTAACTCAGCCAGCACACAAGAGATAGAAGAAGATCCCATGGCCCAGAATTGAAATATCTTTAATTCATTTCCATAGGTGAAGGAACCAAATGTATATAGACATCAATTTGTCTGTTGATACTTTGTAAAAAATATGTAAAATATAAAATTTATGAACTTTGCCATTTTGAAGTGTGCAGTGAAATGGCATTAAGTACATTCACATTATTGTACAGCATCACCACCATCTACTCCAGAACATTTTTATCATCCCAAACTGAAACTCAGTACCCATTAAACAATGGCTCCCCATTCTCCCCTCCCTGGTTATGTCGTCCTTGCCAATGACCATTCTACTTTCAACCTCTATGAATAATATTCCATTATGTATATATACCACATTCTGTTTATTTGGTGGGTATTTGTGTTGTTTTTATTGTTTATGGGCATACGAACATCTGTTCAAGTCCCTATTTTCAATTCTTTTGGAAGGCAACTACGTTCACTACTATACCACCAACACTAGTGCTTTTTCGGGTGTATACCTAGAATTGGGACTGCTAGATCATATGGCATTTCTATGTTTACTTTTTTGAGGAACCAACATACATTTTCCACAGTGCCTCCACCACTTTACATCCCTTTCAAGAATACACAAGGGTTCCAGTTTCTTCACATCCTTTCCAACATTTATTTTTAAGGTTATTCTAATGATTGTCCCACTAGTGTTTTTAAATATGATCGCTCTTCATTTATGAAGTTGCTTCAAAATAAAGGAAGAGAAGAAATATGGAAAGAAAATCAATGAGGAGTGGTCACTGAATATAGAACCAAGAATTTTGTGAGATGGCAGCCACCAGCCTCAGAATCTCTTTTGGATCTGAGAGGACACACACTCCAGTCTTTTGTACTTCTGAAATTTTTCCTATATGTTCTCAAGCTGTAACGAGCTGAGACCATTGTCATCCTTTTATTCTATTACCTCCACATAACTAAAATATATTTATTAATGATAATATTATAAAAACAGACAAATTCTCAGCTGGGAGAAAATATTTGAAATATCTAAAACTGACAAGGGATTAACATCTTAAATATACCAACAACAGCAAATCAACAGGGAACATAAGAAATCAAATGGAAAAATAAATGAAGAACATGGATAAGCATTTTACAGATAGCAAAGATTGAAATCTATTTAAAAAAATCCTCAGATCAGATAAATAACAATTAAAACACACATTGCACCCCCCAAAATAGCAAATTTTAAAAGGTTGAAAAACAAAAATGAGACGCAGGTAGATCAAGAACTTCCATGCACTACTGTTGGAATGTAAACTTAGACAGACATTCTGGAAAATGAACTGATGTTGTTTATGAAATTAAATATGTTCAAGCCAAAAGAGGCAAAAATTCCTCTCTTGAATATTCCAGAGAAATTCTTGGACAGGTCTGCAAGAAAATATGAATGAGAATCTTCATCACAGCATTGTTTGTGCCCCCAAGGAGAGAAGAAAGATAACTTAATGGGGGAAATAAGAGTCTTTTCAACAAATGGCTTTGGGAAAATGTCCACATGCAGAAGAATGAAGCTGGACTCCCACCTTATACCACGTGCAAAAGACTGAATCACGAACGTACACATTAGAACTCAAAATTGTACATTTCTTAGAGAAAACAAATGAGTAAATCATTGGCTTGGGCTGGGTAATAGTTTTTGTTGTTGTTGTTTGTTTTTTGGTTTTTCTTTTAAGTTACGACACCAAAACACAAGTGACGAAAGAAAAAAATAAATTAGACTTTTAACAAAAGTTAAAACTTTTGTGCTTTAAAAGATACCATCATGAAAGTGAAGAGACAACCCATGGAATGGGAGAAAATATTTTCAAATATTTGCAAGTTGTATGCCTGTTAAGGGAAACAGATAATAAGTTCAGAAATAAAAAGACAACCCAATTTAAATATAGGAAAAGGGTCTAAACAATCATTTCTCTCGTAAGATGAACAAACATCTGACATGTACATGAAAAGATACTCAACATTACTGGTCGTTAGGGAAATGCAACTGAAAACCACAATGAGATGCCACTATACACCTACTGGGATGGCTACAATCAAAAAAATTCACAATAACAAGTATTAACAAGTATGTGAAAAAATTGAAACCCACATTAATTGCTGGTGAGAATGTAAAATTGTCTAGCAATTTTGGAAAACAGTTTGGTAGCTCCTTGAAATGTTAAACAGAGAATTAGCATACGACCTGGCAATTCTGCTAGGTTTAAATTCAAGAGATATCAAAGTAGATATTTACTCAAACTCACACAAATATCCATCGCAGTGTATTGAATAATAGCCAAAAAGTAGAAACAACCCAAATGTTGGTAACTGATGAAAGGATAAACAAAAATATAATATATCAATGCAATGGAATAATATTCAGCAATAAAAAGAAATGAAGCCAGGCGCAGTGGCTCAGGTCTATAATCCCAGTGCTTTGGGAAGCCGAGCTGGGAGGATTGCTGGAACCAGCGAGTTCAAGGCTGCAGTAAGCTATGATTGCACCACTGTGCTCCAGCCTGGGTGACAGAGTGAGACTCTGTCTCTTAAAAAAAAACAAAAGAGGCAGAAATTCCTCTCTTGAATATCCCAGAGAAATTCTTGGACAGATCTGCAAGAAAATATGAAGAGGGACGACTAATATGATGACTGAACCTTGAAAACATTTTGCTAAGGGAAAGTAGCCAGTCACAAAGGATCACATATTATATGATTTCATTGTTTGACATGTGCTGAATGCTAAAACCTATACAGATAGAATGTAGATCAGATGTTGCCAGGGGCTCGAGAGAAGAGAGAACAGGAGTGACTGCTAATGGATAGAGAGGTTTTTAGGGGAGGATGAAAGGGTTCTAAAATTACACAATAGTGAAGGTGGTACAGTTCTGTGAATTTACTAAAAATAATTGAATTGTGTGTGATGAATTGCTAAATCATACAGTATACGAATTATATCTCAATAAACCTGCTTAAAAAACCATACAAACTCTATTTCATGTTGTTTTTAACATTACTGTATGCCTTTTTATGCTGAAAGTGAGCACTGGAGAGGAAGAAAGCAATGCTAATTTAATGCTTTTAAAGAAGGATGTTAAATACCTCACTTTAAATGATCAATCACTTGGGAGCGAAGTAGCACACAAAATAAATAAGGAAATAAGCAATTTTCTCCTTCTGTTGCACAGCATGAACACATCGACTGCTATGGAAGAGAAAAAGAAAAGTCCAACCATGTTTAGCTAAAATGTACAATGATATTTAACAGCACCAGGAAAGAATTCAGAGCATTGGATTTGTGACTTATTGAAAAGCCCTTCAGATTACTTTTTGAGACTTGATACTCCTACTACTCACCTCAAAGAGAGTGAGGACATAATGAACCAGAAGAGAAAGAAGAAAAGGGACTGTTTCATATGTGACTTCGGAAAAGATTATCACCTGGTTGGGAATACACAGCAGCAGAAACCCATCACCAGGCTTCTGCACTATCAGCTTAGCTGCAGTGTACCTAGAAAGACTGGATCCAGGCCGGGCATGGTGGCTCACATCTGTAATTCCAGCACTTTGGGAAGCCAAGGCGGGCAGATCACCTGAGGTCAGAAGTTCAAGACCAGCCTGGCCAACACGGTGAAATCCCGTCTCTACTAAAAACACAAAACTTAGCTGGGTGTCCTGAGTTCCCAGGAGCTGTCTGGTGGCCCTGGTGATGGCCCCTGAGGCTGGAGCCCTCATGGCCAGCCCAGCCTGGCTCTGTTCTCTGTCTTGTCACCCCAGCCACACTTCTCTGGTGGCCCAACTCCCACTTCCTGGTGGCCCCATCATCTTGTTCCTCAAGTGGATTTAATAAAAACTTCACCAGTTAAAAAAAATTAGCCAGGCATGGTGGCACACACCTGTAGTCCCAGCTACTTGGGAGGCTGAGCTGGGAGAATTGCTGGACCTGGCAGGTGGAGGTTACACTGAGCAGAGATCATGCCATTCTACTCCAGCCTGGGTGACACAGAGAGACTTCAACTCAAAAAAAAGAAAAAAAGAAAAAAGACTGAATGCATTATCCTTGGCAGATCTTGGTCATCTTCACCAAGATAATAAAAGAATCCTTTGTTCTAATTATTGGCTCAAGGAAAGCAATCTGTTGTATCTCATGTTGCATATGAAATTGCTCATGTCCAAATAATTATCAGTGTCTTTCATTTACATGAGGCATTTCCATGGTTAATATCTAACAGATATCTATGTGGAGTGCCATATTATCAGACTAATGTTGAAAGTACTTATACAATACATTTCTTAGTTAACATACTGACCTTTGTGGAAAAATTAACTTTCTAGTGGTGATATGTTTGTACACCTCATCCGAATTAAATGAATAAGCACTTCAGAAGATGAAACTGCTTTATTTTTTGATATATTTATATTGTCCTAACCCTATAGAACTTAGAATAAGGTCAATCTATATTTACTTAAAAAGTTGGAAAGAAGGGCCGGGTGTAGTGTCTCACACCTGTAAACCCAGCACTGTGGGAGGCTGAGGCAGGCAGATCATGAGGTCAAGAGTTCAAGACCAGCCTGGCCAACCCGCTGAAATCCCATCTCTACTAAAAATACAAAAATTGGTTGGGCATGGTGGCATGAACCTGTAGTCCCAGCTACTAGGGAGGCTGAGGCAGGAGAATCACTTGAACCCAGGAGGCAGAGGTTGCAGTGAGCCGAGACTGTGTCACTGCACTCCAGCCTGGGCGACAGAGCGAGACTCTATCTCAAAAACAAAACAAAACAAAAAAACAAAGTTGGAAAGTAACGGTACAGAATGGATCAGGACAATAGACTTCCAAAAACATAGAAATGAAATGATATTAATAGAAGACACACCTAAGGGACATATCACCACGCTTACCGAGATACTGTGTTCCCCGGCAGCCTGAGGCTGTTTGCTTAGAAGACAAGCATTTGTTTATAGAAGTTCAACATGGTAGGTGAGTGACATTATTTGTGGAACAAAAAACTCCCAAATGGTATAATTTAGTATTGCTTTAAAACATCACTTGTCAAGTTTGTTTTCCTCCGCCTGAAGAATTTCTAATTTAAATTTTTTGGCATCTTGTTATATCTGCCTGAGAAGTCTTTGGGCTAATCACAAATTTGGACAGAGCTGAATTATTCAATCTGTCTTCTTCTGTGGTTTTGTGATCTTAGCAGGCTGTCACGGGTAAAGATGCAGAAGTATCCCAGAATACCCCAATAGATACAAATAAAATAAACGAAATGAAAAATTTCAAATTAGGTGGGCATGGTGGAATGCATGTGTAATCCCAGTTACTCGGGAGGTTGAGGTCACTTGAACCCAGGAGGCAGACGTTGCCTGGGTGAAAGAGTGAGACTCTGTCTCAAAAAAAAAAGTATATTTTTTATTATTTAAAAACTGTCAATCAGAAAAAGTTCCCAGTTCCTTTTAGAATCTGAGGTTGGCCCCACTGCATGTAAGTAATACCAAAAACACATGAGTAATTGTCCAGTTTGTTAGACCATCTTGTGGACAACCAAGTCAAATACTAAGGCAAAGCAAAACAGAAAATTCTAAAAGTCCTTTCTGGGAAGCAACCAAGCTTGAATGGACCCTGGATATACGGCCTAGCCACTTACCTATATGTAATAGTTTCTTAGGGTTTTCAGTTATTCGGAAAGGCCCCTGTGCTTTGGCACCGCAATGCGCAAAGCTCTCTCCCATGCCTCTGCCGTCTGCTCCTGATCCTGCACCCGGACCCACAAGCAGATGTGAGACGATGTGGAAGAAGAAAGCCTATTAGAAATCAAATCATATCTGATCTGCTCCCCCCAAAAATGACAAGATGACACTAAGAGAGAATGACAACTGGGAGAAATTTGAGCCTAAGGTTTATTTTGGCCAGGGTTACTGGCTGGTTAAGTTGGGCAGTTCATTTCAAATGTTATTCAAAACAAATTGAGAATTGCCATTAAATATTGATTTCATGTATTCTGCACAGAATCCACACTTACAGAGAGAACTATTGGAGGTACGTTCCTTGCTTTCATCTTCCAGTTTGTGCATGGAGATGGGGATGGATGTAGGAATAAACAGTGTCAACATCTTGCACAGGTGCTAAGGTAACAGGATATTACACTGGGGGCTCAAAGAACTAAGATGCTTTCAACTTATCTTTCAACTTCACCCCTGTCTACTAAAGGAGTCCCTATTTTGGCTGGAGGTAAGTAGAGTGTTTTGTTCCTATCACGTTAAGGATTGGCACAAGGGATGGATGATCTGCCCATCTTGCTGAAAACATCTCAGGTGCACTGCAAAAGAAAAACACACACTGGCTTTCTGATTTGTCAAATGTGTCCCAGGTTTGTTAGATGTGGCAAGAATAACACTGTCAGGGGAGGGGGATTCCCTGCATGACACACCATCTTGCACAGATTCAAATTCCATTCCAGTAAGCACCACTTACAAAGGTGAAAGAAGTTTAGGTTTATTCCCTAACTAATATTGCCAATGACCACTGAGAGCGAACGTCAAATGTCTCAGACTCAGTAATTGCAGAAAAATGGTAAACCCAACTCTGAGGCCCTGCTCTCAAGTCTTAAGGAAGGGCACGGAAACTCTGGAGGACTCCAAAAATGCAGAGACTGGAAGCAGGTACCTGTGCATCTGGTACCCAGGACTGTGTGCACCTGGACAGGTGCAGAGGTCCCCTATTGATTGCCCTTCATATTCACCTAAGTGGGGAGGGAGTCCCCATATCATGGCGGGGCTTTCCCAGGATAAGCCCCTCAGCCTCACAGTGAAGAGAGATGGTCTACCGTATCAAATATGATTCATTCTATTCTTTAGGGTTTTTTGTTTTGTTTTGTTTTCTATTTTTGAGGCAGAGTCTCACTGTGTCACCCAGGCTGGAGTGCAGCGATTGCAATCTTGGCTTACTGCAACCTCCACTTCCAGTGTTCAAGGCATGCACCACCATGCCTGGCTAATTTTTGTATTTTTCATAAAGCTGGGGTTTCACCATGTTGACCAGGATGATCTCAAATTCCTGACCTCAAGTGAGCTGCCCACCTTGGCTTCCCAAAGTGGTGGAATTACAGGTGTGAGGCACTGCACCCAGCCTGAGTTTTTGAAAAAAAAAAAAACTGTTGAAATTGATAGTGCTATAGTTATACAAGATTTTAAAGTTGGCAGAGAAGGGGTGAAGGATGCACAGGGCTACCCTGCACAGTTCTTTGCAACTTCCTCTGAATCTATAGTTATTTCAAAGCAAAAAAATTGAAAAATATCTGTTGGTACATTAGGTATAAAGTACATAAATAAATAAATAAATAATAAGGCCCGGCACGGTGGCTCACGCCTGTAATCCCAGCACTTTGGGAGGCCGAGGCGGGCGGATCACAAGGTCAAGAGATCGAGACCATCCTGGCCAACATGGTGAAAGCTCATCTCTACTAAAAGTACAAAAAATTAGCCGGGCGTGGTGGTGTGTGCCTGTAGTCCCAGCTACTCGGGAGGCTGAGGCAGGAGAATTGCTTGAAACCGAAAAACAGAAGTTGCAGTGAGCCAGGATCGCGCCACTGCCCTCCAGCCTGGCAATAGAGCAAGACTCTGTCTCAAAAAATAAATAAATAATGAAACAATCTCCCTTCATTAAAAAATATAAGTGCTAGATGCATGTTTGTCTGGTGTGTGTTACCTTAGATAATGTTTTGACACAACTCTATCATAAGACATCTTCTGCTCATTCATACAATTTTGTATTTGCTTACTTAATTTCTTCACTGAATTTTTAAAAAACATTTCTTTCAGAGTCAGAGTCTCGCTTTGTTACTCAGGCTGAATTCAGGCTCCTGGGCTCTGCCATCCTCCTGCTTCAACCTCTCAAGTAGTTGGGACTACGGTACAGGTGAGGACTACTGCACACAGCCCATTTACTGAATATTGATTGAGCACCTATTATATGTCAGAGCATTGCTGCAGGTGCTAGGCATAGAATTCTGAGCGAAAACACAAGATTTTGTCTTCATGATTCTTATAGTTTAATAGGGAAGATACTATTTTTTTAAATCTCAATGCATAATTGTCACTGTGACAACTACTTTGAGAGAGGGTTACGTGGTGGAACAATCAGAGTTTCCTCTGGCGTTCTTATGAGAACTAAATGAGATAGATATCCTAGGTGAGATACTTTTAAACTATATATTGTTTTTTTTTTTTTTTTTTTTTTAGATTTTAGAAAAAGAGAGAAAAAGAGAAAGAAAGAAACAGCAAAAGAAAGAAAAAATGAAAGAGAAAGAAAGAGGAAGAGATTTTAGAAAAAGAGAGAAAAGGAGAAAGAAAGAAACT